>CAKAKR010063728.1:0-72800 GCA_916700685.1 Adelosebastes latens | reverse complement strand
TGATAAATATAATTTATATTTATTTTAGACAGAGAAAGGTTCAGAAACGTGTGGTAATTAGTAAATAATAGTAATAATCCACAATTAAAACTCCGTACTGTATTCATTTATGATGCTTTCCAAGTCACTGCTTGTTCCACATCACTGTCCGGCACATATTTCAGAATAAAAGCCTTGTGTTAACAAATGAAGGAATTCTGTGCAAAGAAAACCCGCTTTAGGGCTTTTATTTTGAAATGAAAGCAGGAAGTGTTGATTTAAACCCCAAACTTTATCAATTCTTCGAGCTCTCAAAGTGACTGCGTGTTCCACAGCACTGACTGCTCATATTTCATAATAAAAGCCTTGTGTTAACAAATGAAGGGATTCTGTCTATAGAAAAAACGCCTGAGGGCTTTTATTTTGAAATGAAAGCAGGAAGTGTTGATTTAAAAATAAGTTTACTTAACTTTACTTTTTTTCATCTCCGTAACATGCGAAGAAGCGCTGCTTCTTGTTTACACCGGCACACAAATGGTCATGTGATATATGTTTTCAGGCGTGGTAGTATGGACGGAGATCATTTTTGTTTTAAAACGAAAACGTATTAGTGTGGATGTAACCTGTCCTCTTCCTGTCTTCTGCTGTAAAGGTGTTGGTACACAATAGAGCGTAGAGCATGGTGGCTAGGCCATCGCACCAAAGCACTACTCTGTCTCCCTTTTTTGATCTTCGCTTTGCTCTCCATCGCTCCTCTTTTACAGCAGCGCCTCCTCCCCTTCTTACTCCGTTCCCTCCCTCCCTCCCTCCCTCTGTTGAGACAGAGTCTATTGCCTCCTCTCACTGTTACTGTGGAGAAACCGGCAGCATGCGTCCCAGGAATGCGAGCATACACACATTCCTACGCACACACACTCACACACTCACACAACCACCCGGTGCCCTGCCAGCTTTGCGGGTCATTGTATTTGGCACGTGGCCACTATCTCCCCTACGTTGCACATACATACACACACACACAAAACACACACTCGCCCCTTGCCTGACTCCTGCCTTGGCAGACAGCTCCTGCTGAGTAAGGAGGCCCTCGCTCGCTCTCTTTCTTTCTCTCTCTCGCTTGCTCTCTCTTTTTGTACCTCCGGTTTCTTTTCAGACCAGCCTTCTCTCTCTCTCCGTCTGTGTTCCCTTTATGTCCACACAGTAGTCTCATTTCATCTCTTCCCCACATATTTAACAAGTCCTCAACCTGCAGAGGAAAAAGTAAAAACCAAGGCACTCCCGTTTTCCTGACGCCAGCCCCCGTTCTATCAAAACCCCCTTCAAAGGGTTTCACCGTCAGCCGTATTGCAGCATCGCTAAGCCGCACCGCATGCTTCTGAATTGACACGTTGTAACTGGATGTGAAGATTTAACTCTGGCCATTAGTCATGTCTTTATTCTCCTGCTGGCGGTAATGTCTCAGCAGCTAAGAATTAGAGGTGGGGCATCGGGGATTCAGGCAGCTACATTTAGCCTCAAGCTATAGACGGATGTTTCACAATGGCGGGTTTGTGTATGGCCAGGCTTGCCCAATCCCCCTCACAGTGACTCATATTAATTACACATGTAGGCTGCTGCATAAACAAAGAGTATAGCTTTAGATAAACCTGAATATACGGAGACAGCTTAGATTTGGCAACACCCTGGTTACTGTGCAAGCTTCACTGCTTTGACCGTTGTTCCAGCTCATACACACCAAGCATGCTGGCTGTTGATTAATGGATACGTACGTTGAATGACGTCTGAGTCATGGCACAAGTGTTAAGCTGCTTACTGAAACCCGTACGATGACTACTGTTCCGTAAGCTGTATAGATAATAACAGTATTTAGGGCCAAATGAAAAACTGTCCTGTGTGAGATCATTACACCTGGTATGAAAAATATGGTCCAACTCCCTCCGGCTCATTCTTTAACATAGATTTTGGCATGAAGGAGGAGGAAGTAATTAACACTTTGATTACCTTGCCGTCCTTCGAGAAACCGGTATGTTTTGACTTTCTTCATGCCGTTGGGTGATAGCTAGCAAAACCTATTTTAGAATATAGATGTTGCTCTACATAGCCTGAATAAAGGTGCTTTTGATGTAGACACTAGCTGGAACCAATCCTCTCCCTTCCCCGATCAACTATGGATGGAATCTGGACATGCAGCCACATCTGGTTGTATAATGCTTAACATCTGCAGCTGGTACACCATCGCCGAGACCTTGCAGCCTGCCGTCACTCTGATTGTCCGTGGCTCCTTGGCTTCTGATCTGTGTGGCCAACAGTTTTAATCAGCTGCTGATCACACTAAACAATGTTCTTTTGTTCAGGAACAATGTCCTTGATAATGTTTTATCTGCTTCTCAATGGGCGGCAGCTTGGAAGTTCCCCTGCAGGAAATATCAAGATGTACAGTACGCTGGTTACGTTGTGGCAGCCGTGTCTCATTGATCCACTTCTTGGAACGCCATGCTATCAAGATATAGGTAGCCTACATTTCAAAATAAAGACACTATTGTTGACGCAAGTTTGTATATTTAAACAGTATCAACTGATGAGCGTTGTAGGAAAGAATCCGCAGGTATACCTGGTTTCACGTCGACCGTCTAAGTGGCTCTCTGATGTGCTTGCTGTAGATTTTTCACCCTGAAGTAGGGCACAGAGCCTTGCAGAGGCAAAGTGCGTCACAGGTATGTCATCGAAACGTTTGCGAGGAACGCCATTCAATGTTTCTAGGCAACAACAAAAGTTGTAGCTGTCATCTCTTTGGTTGCGCTTTGAAAGGTCAGCGGCAACCGAGGACAAGGTTGAAATAATTTGAACTTTGAGCACAGCACTTGGTGGCGATTTTGAGCGGTGCGCCACGCCAAGGGTACTGCTTCCGCCTCGTGGGCGGTACCACTCTCTCCATCGGAAAACAAACACCAGAGGTGCAGTGATTCGCTGCAGGGTTGTAAAACAGTGTGGGACTGTCACTTAAATGGCCCATTTGTGAAGTTTAACCCCCAATGTAGCACAAGTAGACTTTATATTTCACAATTATTGTTTTCCGTCAGAGCGTTTTTATGATCTTGACATTTCCAACCGCACTTGAAGGCAGCTTCATTCATCTCAGAAAGAGATTTAAAAAAAAGACAGAGGGACTGTCCCTTGCTTTGTTGCAGGAAACACGCCACCAAATTCCCCACAGAATTGCTCCAGTGAGCATCAGCTGTTAAATGAACTCCTGGGCAGTTGGGGTAAGGGCATGTGTTTTGTTTTTACCCTCATAGTTTTTTAAACTTTCTTGTACAGAAGTTGTTACCGGCAACCTCTGCGGCAGATCTGCTGTGAATGCAGCCTTAATACACTGGATATACTGGAGTCAGGAAGATGTGAAGAGATGACGGCAAGTGAAACTGACATGTGTCTGTATAGTTACACCGCCTGGGCTACTCATTAGTAAACCCATTTCATAGGGAACCACGTGAGACGAAGGATTTGTCAGATAATGGACTGCGATAATAGAAAGTGTTTGTATTATTGAGTGGTGTTTATCCTTCACGAAGCTAGAACTTGACTCACAAGTTCAAATCACTTTTCTGAGCCCATAAACACTTACTGCCCGGCAGTACACTTGAGGAATAAGCCTGCCCCAAATATTCGTCCAGCTCTCCCTCCGAAGCCGCCAGCTGAGTCTGGTTCAAGTTCCTCTGTGTTTCTTTTCCCACTCTGGTTTCCAAGATGAAAAAGAGGATCCTGTTGTGTTTCTGTGGTGTAGCCCGGCACTGCCTCTTTTCTCTGGGATCTGATGAACAGAACTTGTTTTAAGTGCCGAGCCTCTCTGTGGCTACGTTTCCCTTTATACCTGAGAAGAGAGGGAGAAATTTGTGTGTGTGTGGATATCCGTGTGTGTCTTCAAGTCTGTGTGTTTCATTGTCATGCCAAGGACAAGCAGGCTTGTCCCGTGCCAAGTGGTGCCAAGCCAGCTGGCTGTCGCTCATGCTTTTGTTTTGTGCTATGCTCTGTATTCAGCCCACGACACACATTGTTGTGAAGAGCCTTTCACTCCCTCTCCCTCCCTCGTCCTTGTGTGTGTGTCTGTGTGTGTGTGTCTTTTATGGCAGTGACCTTGATGTGTGGAGAAAACTAGAAACACGAGTGGGCCAATAGAGAGCAATAGAGAGAATTAGAAATTAAATGCTGCTGCATGTAATTACCTACTTAATAGTCACTGGTGTTTGACTTTGGACGTAGCGCAACTGTGGTTTTCGACTGTTGTTACACCAGAGAGGTGAAGAAGAGGCGCTGCTTGGCTTTGTGGTCAGATGCTGTTCATGACTACTGTTGCCTGGCATCCCATATGGGACTCTCCACTGTGTGCTGTTTAGGAATTCAGGAAGGAGCTGGTAATATTCACAGAATGATCGGATCAGTTTGATAGATTTCTAGTGCGCCATTTGTTCTCTAAATAAGTTGATGCTACTGAATGTAACTGCAATGGTACATGTCCACAGCCTCCGTCCTTTCCATACTTCCCATTTATTGTCTATGTAAGCAGCCGTGCAATGCATTTTCTAGTAGCGTGGCGGCGCAATTCGAGAGACAGGGCATCACGTTGGCCACTCCTCATTTGTATAAAGTTGAAGTTTAGGCTACTTCATGCACATTAGGGGCGGCCTAGAAACTTTTAAACTAACCGCTGTCGATCCAAAATAAAGACAGATTTAGCAACTGCATGGCTTATTTCCCGCATAAAAATGTTTTCAGAAACACATTTCAGTGAGCTATTTTTGTGATGTAATTTTCCAAACGAGCCGCCATGTTGGTTCCAGTTTGAAAGCTGAGAGCAGCAGCCCACGAGGGAAAACGTTCGTCCAATCAGGTGCCTAGTGCCTTGTGTCTCATGGCGGCCCATCAAGCGTCCAGTGCTGGGAAGCGAGGCGATCACTCGTGATAAAAAACGACCCCTGTGGACATGTACCATAAGGGCGTTGGTATGCTTCAAATGAATTGCTTGTCGGATTGTCGAACAGTGTCTGAAACGCTATTCTAATCGGTATTGAGGGGGCTGCAGCCAAGCATTTTTGTTTGGACAGGTGTGTGGCGGCGAGAAAGTATGCTGTATTTGAACTTCTCTCTGAAGCGTTCTTGTTCTGATCCTTAACAAAACTACTTCTGGAACTTTTTTATGAGTACTACTTATGAGTGCAACACCATCAATGCCTTGAAGGAGAGACTGTCCACAAGCTTTTAACATTATCCCCGTTTGTACAATTTATTGCTTCTCGCCCCTCCCTATGACAGCAGTCTTTTTGCCCTGCCTTCAAGTTCGGCCTTGCTGAACTAGTATGAACATTTTTCAGATTTGTTTGAAGCACACTGAACCCTTAAGGGGCCCGTTCACACCAGAACGTGACACAGCAAAGGTTTGTCTTCTGAAAGTATGCTCTTCTAGAAGCTTGGTGACGTAAGGACTTCTCGCAGGGCTGTAAACTGATGTGCTGTTGCTGGCGAGTTAATGGCTAACTCACTAGCCATTAACTCGTTAACTCATTAACTCATTAACTATTGGAAATGCTTCCAATACTGCCCAAAATTTGGGATTTGGCTATCGGCGTACTTGAAATCTAAAATGTATTTCTTCATGTTTTACAAAGGATTTAATGGATCGGTACTCGGTATCGACTGATATCGTAAGTTCAGGTATCGGAATTGGTATTGGGAAGGAAAAAAATGGTATCAGAACATCTCTATATTCAAAAGAGGTATGTGTACCATCGACCCCTGTCTGCCTATCATTTCCTCTATTACATCAGAGGAGGTTATATAATAGTGGATGGTGATGCACAGCTAATAAGCAACTATAGCTTCCTCCATTTTGGCTCTTTCTTTTCTTTCTTTTCGGCTCTGTTCCCTCAAAGGTCGACACTGTCAAGGCAGCTTGCTATTTTTTTAACCGTGCAAATTTGCCAATAATTTGTTTTGATTTATTTGTTTATTAGTCCAATGATCTTGGTGACTCAACTGGAATTTTTTGACTTTGCCACAAAAATGTGCCATTTGAATGCTGGCGTCACCAGGCCCTTAAACTGCCAGTCTTGTGTGACGAATTTGCATATGCTGTAAGTTGCGTATCAGTTCCTGTTGCACATGCCAGAGGTAGTTAATGAAAAGAAACTGGCCCTTTGTTCGTGTTTGTGTGTGATAGACAGGCAGATCTTAACTGTTATGTAATAGTCATATTTGGAAATCCTTTTCATTCAACTGTATTTAAATGTTTTGGCAGCTCTGCTTCAACATTCGTGCCAATAAAACAGACAGTGCTGCGGCAGAAAGAGAACGTCTCAAAAGAAGTTGATTGGCTGGTTCTCCTCCTGTGGTGACCCATGAGAGGATATGTTTTAAAGTGTCTATTCATGAATATTCATGGACAAAGCCCGACCCCTCAGCCCCCCCTCCACCCTCCCACCTCCTGTTGCCGTATGTGTCCAAAGCTGTTTTTAAATCTACATAATTTGGGTTGAAGTGCCTTTCAAATGGCCTTCCCTGTTCTGACACTTTCCGGAAACAAGGGAGAGACACACTTATTAATCAGGCTCTCATTGTGTGTGGAATAGTGTGTGTGTGTGTGTGAGGGAGACATACAAACAGAGATAGATGGCTGCAGAGGAAAACCCACCGAGACAGGAGATGGAATAAGAGAGACTTGATGAGGAAGAGAAGGGAAATCATACAGATATAGGTAGATGTTGGTCAACAGCAAACTGGCACGTTGGTTTTTTGAAAAGCAAGATGTTGTGTAACTAACTCGATCATGTCTAAGAGCTTTACCTGCACTGGAATAGTCGACAAGGAAAACGGGATACTTTGTGCCGTAGCATTCATCTTCAATCACATGTCCTTTTTGCCGATCAACTTTGCCAAAGTTCATTCTCCAGTTAAAAACCACTAACATTGCCACATACACTGATTGGTTCTCTCTTTCCTTGCCAAAATGAAGAATCTTGAGCATATGGCTCCCTGTTATGTTTCCTTAGTCATCCCATTCTTCTAGTCCCCTCGACCATCAAATTTGTGCTATGGCCGATCGGATCTTGGGGCTTAACGGTGCCAAAGTTGCGTTCACACCTGTATTTTCTGCCTTTTTTTGCAGCCCAATCAATAGAAACATGTCAATGCCAGAAACAAAAAAAAAGGTCTGGATGGAGGTCATCCAACAGCTCCACTGGAAGCCTCCAGAGGATCTGAATACACCCTCATCAGATTCCATTCATCAACAGTAGTGAATTAAATGAGGTGCATGGAAGTCAGATAGAAAGCACGTCCAATCAAATCAAACTGTGTTATCATGGCGCCTTTTTATGTAATCAAGCATGTATTAAGAACGTGGAGACCCAGGGGCGAAACACAATAATCGCTCAAACGGGGATAGCAGTGCACACTTTCAAACAGTCTCTCCTCAAAGGCATCTATAGAGTCACATTTGGTTTCATATCTTGCATACTTTCTCACCTTGGTATGTCAAGCCTATCACTGTGTGAAGTTGGCGTGATTGTCGAATTATGGGTTTGGAAAAGGGATGTGTGTGAAAATCTTGCGAGACACGCTGCCCTGTCTACCTATCCTAACCTTTAACATTCAAGGTAAATGCTTAACTTCAACCATCTTGTGAGAGTTTCGCAAATCAAGGTTTACCATCTAGATATGACCTTGGATAAGTTCTAAAAAACGGCAGACACAGCCCACCCCCCAGTTCCAATGTCAAAAAAGTGGGAGGGGATGGGGTTTCAGATGCTGTTAGATGATCCAACAAGCACTGAACCCTTAAACAATGAAGGACCCAGAATGGAGCCCTGAGGGACTCCACATTACACCAAGCCCCCAGGAAGAACGCCGGGCTTTGAAGTACATTTTTGTAGAGGCCAAATGGTGGAATTACAACTTCTGTGGCAGTCGGCAGATATTTTTTTTTTTTTTGAGGTAAATCAACTTCCCAGTACGAACACTTGATTAGCCCTTATTTAAATCATTAGGTCCTAAAAGTTGTAGAATGCCCTAATAGCTGAATCCAGAGCTATTTCCCTTCCTCCGTTCATGTGAATGAGCCCCAGACCGAGAGCTGGGAGGCGGGCTTAAAGGAAAACGGTAGTGCGCTTGCCTTATGGGCACATTGGATGCGTGAGATCACCGGAAGATCCTGGTACCTCTCACTCGTCAGTCGAGCCATGTTGGCTTCATTTCTCACTGAGCAACTTTGACAGGAATGAACAGGAGTATCCAGTTCTCTTTATACATCCGTGCAATACACCATATCAAAGGGATGGTCATCAAGGGCGATGATTTAAAAGGACGGCACAGAGGCACACTTTTATGTTTGTGTCTTTAAAGTCTTTTCGGAGGTGTCCTTCAGCAACTACATAGAGTTTTTTAAAAATGTAACTTTTCTTATCATTCACATTCACTCTCTGGTCATTTACGGTACAGCTTTAACTAGGGCTGTCCTGTCGCTGTGGTGAACATTCAATGGCACATTCAATTTCTGCAAAGCACACACAGGTAAAGTGAAGCTCTGGCTTAGTTGGTTTAAAGACTAGTTTTTCAGCGATTTTGCTGAAAGAAATCGCTGAAGCGTAGAAGAATGCAGGTCTAGGTTGCTTTTCTTTAAGTGAGGTTTCACAAAGGCAGTTTTCAATGCCAGGGGGGGAAATACCAGGAAGCAGGGGAACAACTGGCAAATACCGGCTTTTCACTCTCTTGACAACTGAACTCTCTTAAAAAAGGTGGCTGGATCGGGGTCAAATGAGCAAGTTAATGATTTGAGTTGTATTGGGCTATGTCTTTACTGTGCATTTTCAACAACTGCACATAGGTTCACACTAATTTGACTTCTTTGGATGTCATTTCCTTGAGTTTTGCTGGTTCTATAATACCAGTGGTAGCTTAAGTGTAGTTTCATTACACATAAAAATATTGATTGATTGGTAGAGCTTTGCGTTTCATTGAAAAACCCAGCACACCAGCAGCACACGTCCTCACACACATATACAGTACACACTCGCACACACACACATACACATCCATACAACTGTAGCCCCAGGGTTGTTGTTACTAGCCCTTCATTGTCCATACTGAGGGGATTGGGAGGCTTGCATCACTGTTGGTTCAATCTCAAGCCGTCCCTGCACTGTGTGAATCCAGGCTATTGTGATGGGGATGTGATGTGTGTGCGACTTTGTGTGTGTGTGCGGTGCCGTCCTGAGCCGGGGCAACGGGTGCAGCCCGATCCCTCCTATCTGTCCTATATCACCAGCTCGCTGATAAATGACCGAGATCCTCATAATGAAGAAAGCAGAAAAAAAACATCCAGAAAAAAAAAACGGTTTATTTATAAAGTGCATTAAAGATGAGCGGAGAGAGGGAGTAGAGGGGGGGAAAAAGAGCAATTGAATGACTGAATAGAGTAAGTGAGAGAATGGTCTGCCTGGCATTGTGTGTCCCCCCTAGTGCATGTCGTAAAGGTCTCTCTCCCTCTCTCTCTCTCTCACCCCAACACTGTGTGTGTGCGAGACTGAATGAATGTCTAGCGATTGGAAACCTTTTCCTTTTGTAAACTCAAGTCTCTGCCAGAGAGCATTGTGGAGCATTGTTTACCAGCCTCCCCTCCTTTGTTCCGCCTGTGTGTGTGTGTGTGTGTGTGCATGTGCACGTATTATGTGTGTCCTTGTGTGACAGTTGACATTATCAGATGATTGCTCCCACGACTAGTCGCTGTGTGTGTGCACGCACACGCATGCCTGTGTGCGGTTACGTACATGACAGCTGACATTATTGGATCGCCACAATTGTGTGTGTGTGTGTGTTCATGTACGGCTGCATGCTTGTGTGTGTGACGGTTGACATTATTGGATGATTGTTTGTGTGTGTGTGCGCACTTGATTATTTTCCATTCAAACGTGGGCTGTGGTTTGACAACAAGACGCTCACATGTGTTTAAATCAGAATTGCAGTGTGAGAGTTGCCCAGAACCTTCTGTGTCACTTCTTCATACAACATGTTGTTGACTGAGCTAAACAAACTCTTGTCTGTGTATTGTCGTACTGCGGGTCTATGTGTTTTTAGTTTTACAGTTGACATTTCAAACCTCGGTGGAAATTTTTGTTGATGCGGTTGTTGTTGCTAAACTTTTATTGCTCGTTTCGCCCCTTTTTCAAACTGGAAAAACAAGGTGGCTGTCCCGGAAACATCATATTTCTATTTAACGAGGACATATTATGCCAAATTTCACATTCGAACATGTTTACATGCTTTAATGTTCGAAAAGGCTTTACTTTTCTCTCTGTTGTGATTGGTCAACCGAACCAAACTGTTCAGACTCTGCTCCAGCTCCGCTCTAACTAGGCAGGTATTATTCAAATGTGTTACTTGGTGACATCACGACGTTACAGGAAGAAAAGGCAGGACTTCCAGCAAGGCGTTTCAGACAGTTCAGGAGCATGGTTTCTGTGGGGGAGTGGACTTTGTAACTTTGCAGACCTTTTACAGGCACACAAAAAAACTATATAACACACTAATGGAAAGAGAAAAAGCACTAAAGCATAATAGGTCCTCTTTAACTATTCACCAGGGTCAATCTGTGAATCAACAACCACTTATTTCAACCTCTTCGATCCCATGTCCCGCCGTCGGGAAAGTCTTTACAAACTCACGCTGTGCAGCAAAACTTTGTTCTAACTCAGCTCAAGCACAAACATGATTTGAAATTGTAAAAAAATATACCAAATCTGGCAAGCTGAATTTTAGGGAAATGTGTTTAAAATGATGCAGGAGTCATGTATTATATTTCCATTTGTTGGAATGGTAATACATCTATGAGTTTGAAAGCTCATCAGACGCTAAAACACTCTAGAGCCGCAGATTTTTTTCGATTAGTTTCTCAATTATAAAACTAATTGCAAAGTATTTTGATAATCGATTTATCAGTTTGAGTAATTATTTAAGAAAAAAAAGACAAAATTCTCTGATTCAAGCTTCTTAAATGTGAATATTTTCTGGTTTCTTTACTCCTCTATGACAGTCTTTGAGTTGTGGACAAAACAAGACATTTGAGGACGTCATCTTGGGCTTTGGGAAACATTGATTGATGTTTTCACCTTTTTCTGACAATTTATAAATCAAATAACTTATCCGGTAATCGGGATAATAATCAACAGATTAATGGACGATGAAAATGGTTATTTGCAGCCCTAAAACGCTTCACAGGAACACTCTTGACAGTTGTCACGGAAGCAATGGTTTTATCGCCCATCACGACAATTATAGGCCAGACAGTAGAACACAGCGTTCAAGTAATCTGTCAGAAATGTGGGTTTGTAGCGAAAGTTGAGCCAAGTTCAACTTTTTTTTCCCCCCAATGCAACCCTGAAATGCTGGTTTGAACATGACCTTACAGTAAATGAAGTGTGCGGTTCAGTGTGGCTGCAGGGACAGACGCCCTCATTTGACATAAATATATAAATGAAGAATAAAAGCTGACTTTGTTAAGTTTGATCCCAGCGTTAGACGGCTGATTCAACGGAGTAGACAGCAGTTCTGCTTTAGTTAGTTAGTCAGTTATATTGCATTTTCCAGTTATAGTGAGTTCAGTCTATGGTACTAACTCTTCACTCTCTTTTGTCTTTTCATCTCATGTTCATTTCAACAAATAGGTTTATCATGTGTGTTTGTCCTCCCCCCCTCCAGTAGCTGCTGGCCTCCCTCTCCCCTGGCTTTCTCCACAAGGCCTCCTGGCTGCTGCCTGCCTGCCTGCCAGCCGCCTCTCACCCATTGTGGGCTAACAATGGCAGGCGAGGCCCCAGCCTCGAGGCCTACAGCCTGGGTCTTTAGAGGGGGTTTCGGGCTGGGGCTTGGTGACGAGGGGTGTGTGTGTGTGTGTGTGTGTGTGCCCGTGAAACTCTATGGGGGCAGCCAGTAAGGGAGAGAAGCTGAGGTTGAAGCCAAGAAAAAGCAGGTCACGCCCAGATTAAAATTCAATGTATGCCCCACGTACGACTGTCTGCCTACGTCAGCAAGCTGGCCTCGGTGCACGGTAGTGTGTGTGTGGGGGTGCCGGCAGTGGGGATTCTTAGGATTTTCAGGGTTCCTGGCTGGCTCGCCAGTTAACACGGCGAGAAAGAGGAAGAGGAGGAAGGCAGAGCTAGAAATTAGAGAGACAGGAATAAAGACATAATGGGGGAGAAAATGTGGAGGAGGTCGTAATCAGAGTGTCTGTCCCTCTTCATTGCTTCACTTCAGCTGCTTTGAGCTCAGCACACCTTCAGGGTGTGTGTTTTGGGAGGTGAGGGGGGGGGTCTTCTTAATGGGGCAGCAGTAGCATCATAATGCATGCAAGACAAAGCTGATTTGGTGATGCATGCTTCCTTTGTGTTGGTGTTGCATTTGGGGGCAGGGGGGTGTCTCCTTAATACACACACACATGCACACGCACACACACATGCACACACAGTCCAATCCCCTCTGTTTTGGGCCCCATCCCCATATGGTGGCTTGGCTTGATGAGAGCTTGATGAAGTCAACCAGAAGTCTCCCCCCCCCCACCCCTCTGTGAATGTGTGTGTGTGTGTGTGTGTGTGTGTGTGTGCGCAAATCTGTGATTGCTTTTCAGCTAATGGATAAATGAGAGTTTCACCCTCGCAGAGCTATTGTGCGTATGTGTGTGGGGCATGTGTGGATCGTCAGCTTGTATATTGGCTTGCAAGCTGTTTTCATTATATTTCATTATTCATGTTTCATGCATGATTGTGCAAGGCGAGCGGTGATCAGCTCTGTAGGGGTGGAGGCTAATCAGGGGGGGTGGAAAAGGTTTCTAAACTCAGACATGCAGACAGTCCAACAAAACCGCAAATGTCACGACCTTTTGCATTAGACGTAATATTTCCCAGAAAGAAGGAAAAAAAAATTAGTGGAAGTGAAACCAAAACACGAAAACCTACAGTCTCAGATTTGCAGAGAAGAACAGTGCCAGCATGGAGTCCATGTCTGAGATTTCCTACTTCTTGTGTTGGATATTAACTAGGGCTTTCAATCTATTCAAATATTTAATCGCGATGAAACGCACATTTTTTATCTGTTCAAAATGTACCTTACAGGGAGATTTGTCAAGTATTTAATACTCTTATTAACATGGGAGTGGGCAATTATGCTTTCTTTATGCAAATGCGTGTATATATTTATTATTGGAAATCAATTAACAACACAAATCAATGACAAATATTGTCCAGAAACCCTCACAGGTACTGCATTTAGCATAAAATATGCTAAAAATCATAACATGGCAAACTGCAGTCCAACAGGCAACAACAGCTGTCAGTGTGTCAGTGTGCTGACTTGACTATGACTTGCCCCAAACTGCATGTGATTATCATAAAGTGGGCATGTCTGTAAAGGGGAGACTCGTGGGTACCCATAGAACCCATTTACATTCACATATCTTGAGGTCAGAGGTCAAGGGACCCCTTTGAAAATGGCCATGACAGTTTTTCCTCTCCAAAATTGAGCTTAAGTTTGGAGTGTTATTTAACCTACTTTGCGACAAGCTAGTATGACATGGTTGGTACCAATGAATTCCTTAGGTTTTACAGTTCCATATGATATCAGTATCTTCCCCGCTACGACCTCCTGAAGATTGCATTAATGCGTTAAAGATATTAGTGGCGTTAAAACAAATTTGCATTAACACTTTATTATCGCCTTAACTTTGACAGTCCAAATATGAACAATTTTCATATCCCTGGGTACACTGAGAATCCAAACGGAGATCTAAAATTAACCGAGGTTATTGTCTTTTAAATAAGTTGAAAGTCAGAAAGTATTTTCGCAGCTTTGTTTGTCAGGAATAAAGCTGAAGCACGCCAGCTTACGCCATGAGATACTGTTGACATACTGTACTTAGGCCACTTTACAAAACATCAAAAAGTTGCTTAATTATTCACACTGTGTATTTTTTTACTAATTGTGTGTGCATGTGCTGCCTTCAGAGCCCACATGAGAGTGTGTCATCTGCTTGACAAGCCCAGGTCAATATTCACTTACTCCAAAAAAACCCGTCTCTGAAGTTACTTTTGTTCCGTCTTCAGACATCGATTTGGCTGCTTTCATCAGATATTTGCTTTTTTAGCTGCACAGTAAACAAAAGCGCTGATTAATAAAGCTGGATTTGTGTTTCAAATGTTCAGCTTTTGTGCTCGATTGTGTTTGTGCGCAAACTACAAATGCTCGGCTTTGTGCCTCCTCTCTCTCTCTCTCTCTCTCTCTCTGTGTGTGTGTACACAAACGGCGAGCCTTTTTCTTTTTCCTTTATGTTTTTCTTGCCACCTCTCCGTTCCTTGTGTTGTGTCCGCCAACTCCGAATGGAGCCATTTTGTCTCCTTCAGTTCCTGAAATGAAATATAAGCCTCTTAAATGCATACTTATCTTGCCCCGCAGACTGCGCTTGAAGAACAAACATGCACACATGCCTGCACGCACACACACACACACACACACACACTAACTAAAGAGGCATTGTGATGCCAGCCCTTGTTGTTTCTAAGACGCCGGCTGCATGCATGTGGCAGATGGTTGTTCCTTTGCTTTGCATGCCGCCATATTAAACAAAAACCATGGCTAAGGCCACGGCTGGTTTAGGAAAAGGGCAAAGTGCGAGAGAGACGGAGAAAGACGAGACAAAAGAGCAGCGGAGGGAGAGACAGAGACAACAGGCCCGGCGTACATAAACACAAGCAGGAAATCCATGTGTGTAAAAGTGCATATGTGTGTGCATAACCACATTACCATTGCATGCATCGCACACACACACATCCTCCTAATTTGACACACAAAGATAACCAGAATAGACACATACATTCCAGATGAATGGTTTGCTGCAGGGAAGGATCTCTGCATGTAGCAGATATCATGTGTTGTGCGTGTGTTATCATGTGTATGGGTGGTTACACTAAGTGGGGAAGAAAAATGGATGTTGCAATGTGTAAATGTGTGTGCATGTCTTTGGTAAGCTGGTGAACTGGTTATTGGAGGGTAAACCCAGAGCGGTAACCTTTTACAGCTTTCGTCTATGCTTAAATGTTGGTGTGTGTGTGTCCATATTCTGGTTTTGTTTTAGTAGTGAGACACTTATATTTGGGGGTCATGTTCACTTTGTGTTCTACACTCGTCCCGCTTTAGTCCCAGTTATGCTTCTAGCTCTGACAGTAATAGTCACTAACACTAGCTTGTTGAATATACGGAAAATGGGAATTTTTGTCACCCCCAATATGTGTAATGCCCAGTCATCATATGACTCCTAAAAGAGTAACAATAATAACTAGAATGGCACTTGGAGAGCGCAGACCTCCGCCAAGGTTGGCCTATTATTAACACGGTGTGTTTCAGTGTAACGTATCGGCGGATGCCTCTCTCATTCAGCAGCCTTGTTATGTCTGTACGACGTTACACTACGTTGTCTGTCATCCCGCCATCTACCGCTTTTTTCTTTCTCAACGCGGACGGCCAGCAGCTCCCACTCACACATCCACACAGGTATCTCTCTGCTCTCAGAAGAAGGAGGCGGGGTCATGCGTCATCAACGCGTCTTCAGTTACACTGTGCATGTGTTATACCCTGTGGTCTTAATGCTTAGGCTGATCGGAATCCTTAAAAAAAATCCTGAATCCGGATCATGATCCGGATTGCCACCAAAATCAAATGGATTGTTTATTGTGCCACACCCCACCCCTCCAAAAAATTTCATTCAAATCCATGGCGAACTTTTGGAGTAATCCTGCTAACAGACAAACAAACAAACCAACGCCGGTGAAAACATAATCTCCTTGGCCCAAGGCCGTTGGCCTTGGCGGAGGTAATAATAATAATAATAATTATAATACATTTTATTTAGTGGCGCCTTTCAGGACACCCAAGGACACCGTACAAATAAGAAATCAAATAAATAATAAATACTCTAACAGATAAAAACAGCCAAACACGACGAAAACACCAGCAGAGCAAACAATAACAAGAGACATTTAGGCAGACACGTATGAAAATAAAGCAAATATCCTCCGCTCAATATTCTGTGTTAAACCGACTCAAACATACATATTTGAATTCCCCATGACATTATTTGCACTATAGGGGTCATAAGAGAGAATGCCAAGTCTTAACCACAATGAAAAAGTCAAAACTTGAAGTTGAAGTTTTCTAGCAGGCAATGAATGTGTGTGTCTTTATCACCTGCAGGGGACCGACACACAAGTCCGTCTCCGAGCGTTCGCAGCCTGATAAATTGCTTCTGCCCGTCTCTTTGTAAACGTGGCCCGACAAGGCCGCGGCACAATAATGCCTCTACACTGCAAACAACGGGCCGGAACCAAAAAACATGGCCTTCTTATCTCTAATTTAGCCTTGGGTGAATAGTGTTTTACACATGCAGCTTCTATGTATGACACACACACACACACACACACACACACACACACACACACACACACTCACACACACACACACACACATACACACACCAAGGCCCTTTAACTCTGCCTCACATCAACCCAGCTCCACGCTTTGTACTCCACATAATGTATTTGCCGTGTTTGTGTGCGCGAGCATGTCTGCTCACGGGTTTTTTTTGGTCCCGTATTCTCCTTTTTCGAGCTGAAAGCAGCATTTATGGCTTTTCTCCTCGCCGAGTAACCTTCGTTTTTAGTGTCGCACGCGCTCACAATGGCATGAATCGACCAAGTGGCTCTCCATTAACGGATGAATGTATGTGAATTTTGAATTGGACCACTTTGGCTTTCAGGTTGTGTAGCTTTGCTTTCAGATTTAGACGCATGACGTTTTTGATTGAATTTCAGGCGCCATCAAGCAAACGGATTCCTCCCTCCCTCCTTTACTCCATCCATCCATCCATCCTTCGCTACCGATCAGAGGCTACTGCTTTTATCTAAAAGCAACATACCTGTGTGTGAGTCAAAAACAGGACTTACACACCCTCATATGTTCTTCCTCATTCTGATGATTTTGATCGATCTTTGTCCGTCTCTATCTCTTTGACGAGCACTTAGCCAAACACGATCTTCCTTTCAGAGTAATCTGGTTTACGTCAAGTGTTACCTTCCCTTCCTTTGAATTCATTCTCTCCACTTCCTCCATTTTTTCGTTGCTCAATCAGGTGGGGAACTCTGGGCCAACACGTCAGCCTTTTTTTCCACCCGTGTCAGCTCCGTCAGATCTTTTCCCCTTTCTCGTTGTTTTTACTGTGACACATCAGCTGAAAGGGACTTGATTAAACCTGTCTCTCCCATCTTTTTTCTCTTTCTTTCCCTCCCCACCCCTCTCTTCCCTGTCTCCCCATCTTCCTCTCCTCCCCCCGTCGCAACAGAATGGAGCAAATCAGGGAATCAATTCAATGTAATCATGACAAATGAGTCCCGGCGGTTAGCAAGTTTTTTTTTATTTTTGTGCGTGTGTGTGTGTGTTTGGGACAGGGCTGCTGGGAAATCACAAATGAATCAATCAGCTGTTATCGCATCAGCAAACACCGCAGGAGGGAGGGAAGGATGGAAGGACGGATGGATGGATGGATGGATGATGGATGGATAGGCAGAGGGGAGGAGAAGATTCGGTGTAGTCAATGCGTGTGTGTGCATATATGCACGTCTGTTGTGCAGAGATAGATGGCTGATTGAATACGGGGCCATGTGGGTGTCTGTGTGTGTGAATGAGAGCGAGTATGGGTGGTGGTGGTGGTGGGGGGGTCGCTGTAAACCTTGGAGCTGTCAGAACAGATGGGAGATGGGAGACGGGAAGGGCCGCGGGCTGCGAGGGATGTGTTGGCTGCTGGACGAGGATGAATCCTGCAGGAGGCTATACTTTTGGAAAGGGGGCAGTGAGATTAGAGGAGGAAAAAGGTGGTAGTGTGATTTTTTTTTCTCCCCCGCTGGATATATTTCTGCTGAAGACGCAGTTTCTTGATCAAAGTAAATAGTAACGAGTCATCGACGTAGACTGAGCGAGCATACAGAGTGAGGGAAGCGTTCAGAGACAGAGCCAGTCTGTGGGTGTCTGAGGAGGATGAGCCGGGATATTTTACAAGGAAAGTGTATGTTCTTTTGATTTGTTGGTCCTATAGGGGGTCATCTGCCCTCTCTGGTGTTTTACTACAAAAAGGAAAACAACTCGCTCTTTTTGTCAGTTCCGGTCAACACTAACATCACTGGCTGTCTTGGTTATTAGGTTTATTTATGAGATTTCACTTTTAAAAAAGAATGCAGCTCTGTTCTCTGTTGCAGCCCCACATCATGATTTAGACTAACAATATCACGTCACTGTAGGTTCAAGGTTGTGTCGACACTGTAGTGTTTGGGTTGTACGGGTCAAGGACGTGAGCGTTTGTTGCTGGCAAATGAACCTGGATGAAGATAGAGAGCAATTAAATGCCCTGCTTGTATAAATGAGTGGAGAAACATAATGAATGCTGACGATTCCCTCCAGAACTCAAGGGGTCACTGAGTTCGTTGGATGAGTATAACTGATGTAAATCATGCGCTTTGGCTCACAGTTACCAGATCTCTAGACAATTGAACACTTGAGACTTTTGGAGCAACTTGTCCTTAACCATCGTCATCAAAACACCAAACGAGGGAAGATCTTACACCTTACTTTGACACTTGATTTTGGTTTTTCCTTACCCTCTATATTGCTTTACCAAACAGGGCATGCGGCGTGGGCGGCAATATGAAGGAGTGGCTTTTGGCAAAGTGTGTGTGGTGTAGGCGCAGCGCTGCGGGACAAGTAGATGAATGGAATCAAAGATGTCTTCCTCAACTTTAAAACCCCACTCTAAGGGGTGGGCGAGGCCTGTCTTGTCTGTCTGTCTGCGAGGTCTGTGGTGAGGCTTTGCTTGAATAAGACTATGGTTTATGTGTGTGTGTGTGTGTGTGTGTGTGTGTGTGTGTGTACGTGCACACTTTGGCTCACTGCCTGGCTCCATCTCCCCAGCTGATTAGGGGTTAATGGCCTATGAGCGTGGGGAGCTCTCTGCCTCCTGATTGGATGTGCCGGATTGTGTGGGCGGAGTTGCCATCGAGTGACAGATGGCGTACAACAGGGAGGGAGGGAGGAAGGGAGGGAGGGCGGAGTGTGTATATATACATCAGGGCAAGGGGGGGGGGCTCTCTAATTACAATAGAGAGATGTGCAATGGTGGTCTCTCTCTTTGTAGTCTCTTCACATTATTTGTGGTTTTCTCACACACACTTACTTACACATGCATCCATAAATAGACATTATACATTGTCAAGTCCTACCCACGTGCATCATCATATATTCTGATTGAAATGAAAATAATCCAGATTAAAAGCAAATCCCCCATGTAAAATCTGAATTCTCTTATTTCGCCAGAGAGGTGGGGAAGCCGATGTTGTTTCCTCAGAATCAAAATGAGGATTAAAGCCGGGCTTTGAATGCACGCTGCTCTATATGTGGCTCTAAATGATGTACAGCACGCACAATGAAAGTGCCGTCGTTAATAACCACAAATGACACACACACGTACGCGGGCTCTTCAGCATGAAAGATATCAGTGGGCTTTCAAGGCGAGCATGCAATACCTGCATCAGAACAGACAAAAAGACATGACACACACACAGGACCATGTGATATTTCCCCAAGGATTAGACCAGATCATTGTACTTGGCAACGCTCCCAGTTTGCACACATCACACCCCTAATTCACCTTTGTTAGAAATTCATCGCCTTTTGCCGAACCAGTCCAATAGCCTGGTATAGAACATCACGGAGAGTCTGTGTGTGTGTGTGTGTGTGTGTGTGTGTGTGAGAAGGAGAAAGATTAGAGATATCTGCTGTGAATATCACTGACTGGTTTGTGTCGCTTCATCGCTGTGGCATTAAGAACAAAAGCAGACAGGCTCTGAAAAGGTCATTTCTTCACTTTGTTTACATGCGTGTGTGCGTGTGTGTGCGCTCGCAGACTGTCTGATGCAGCATCTTTTTATCAAGTGTCATTGCATCCCCATCTGCTGAAGACACACTGTCTCCCTCAGCCTTTACACACACACACACACACACACACACACACATGAGCACTCTGTATGTGAGAGCGCCAGAAGAAAAGAGGTGGTACAGTTTTACACCGAGCCTTTGAGTATTGAATCACCGAGCTTTAGGACTAGATACAAGTTTGATGAAAGGGAGAAGGAAAATTATTTTTAACTGTGGAGTACCTCAAGGTTCTGTCCTAGGTCCCCTTCTATTCGTATTATGGCTGTCAAAGTTAGCATTAATGCGATAATGATGTGCAACTTGTGATTTTTAGGTTGTAGTGGGGTCAGTTTTAAAGCTAGAGTGAAGATACTGGCATCATATGAAACTAGAAAACCTAAGGAATCCATTGGTACCAACCATGTTATACTAGCCTGTCACGAAAGAGGCTAAATAACGCTTCAACCGTACGCAACATTTTGGTGTGGAAAAACTGGCATGGCCATTTTCAAAGGAGTCCCTTGACCTCTGACCTCAAGATATGTGAATGAAAATGGGTTCTATGGGTACCCACGAGTCTCCCCTTTACAGACATGCCCACTTTATGATAATCACATGCAGTTTTGGGGCAAGTCATAGTCAAGTCAGCACACTGACACACTGACAGCTGTTGTTGCCTGTTCGGCTGCAGTTTGCCATGTTGTGATTTTAGCATATTTTTTATGCTAAATGCAGTACCTGTGAGGGTTTCTGGACAATGTTTCTCATTGTTTTGTGTTGATAATTGTTTTCCAATAATAAATATATACATACATTTGCATAAAGAATGCATATTTGCCCACTTCCATGTTGATAAGAGTATTAAATACTTGACAAATGATGCACACAGTGGTTGGTGTAATGTCCAGTATCTTGTTGGTTTTCAAATGATTTGCTAATAGACATTCATCTTCTCAGTTTTAATACTGACTTGTTTGCTGTAGCTTTATATTTACCAGACAGTTATGAGAGTGGTTTCGAGTCAGAAAGTGGGAAAAATTGGTGTATGTGCCAAAATGTCAAACTATTACTTTAACATTGAACGAATGAGCCAATCACAAGAGACTCAAAAGGCGTTGTTCTACGTAACCAGCTAGACATCAAGTCACACACAAGTTTTACGTAGTCTGTTAGGAATGGCCATGTTGTGTGGGAAAATACTTGACTTACGGATAATTAAACCCAGCTTTGTTTCAGGTTTTATGTGTGAAACTGGTAAATAAAGATAGAGGGGAGGGGGGTTGCCAGACAGACGGACTGTGAACTGTGTCTGAGCCATTTTCGACTTGATTGAAAGTGAAAAGAGCAGTGGTGTCACCATCACATTCATGCCGGTGGTCTGAGCAACAATAGGCTTTAACCTAACAGACACAGACGGGGGTGGGTGGGTGGGAGGGGGTCCGAAGCCAAGACAGAAAGAGAGAGAGAGCAGCACTCCCAGCTGTGGGAAAGTCTTTATACCTAATATCATCTGCCATCAAGACTCATCTGAGATGCCAGACTTATTTCTGGAGACAAGTGTAGCGATGACTGACGATTGACAAAAGACATTATTTAGACAGCTCCGAGGGAAGATAGCTCTCAAATGTTCCCCCGATGCTTTTAAGAAATGCACTCCCTCAATTTTTGCCTGATCCTTTTGCTCTCCGCTGTGATGATTTCAGCGCTGGAAGATCAAATTTGGACTCCCTTACACTAAGCTGTGGTTAGTGCAAATTGGCTCTACAGGTGTATCCATTATGAAGACGGGGGGAACGAATGGAAAGCCTTTTTTTTTACTGACATTTCTGATATTACCATGCGCTGCGAGATACAAAGATGGGTTTGACAGGCGGACTCAGTGGGAGGGAGAGACTTCAACAATTTCGGAGGACTCTTTATGTCTATCACTGGCAGATTCATCAGCGTCTCTCTAAATCCTTCCTGTCATGGTCAGATGCCCCGTCACTGGATAGTTTGTGTTGGTAAGTATATTTATTGGTCGGTTGGATGTCTCCAAGGTGCTAAGTCGGTATGTTGATGTGTCAGCAGGTCTTTTGGTTGCTCGGTATGTCAGTGAGTTGATGTGTTGGCTGGCATGAAGCCAGCTGGGCCACTTTTTAAGTATGTTGGTCAGTAGCTCACTTGGTGGTATCCATGTGGATTTGATGGTTGCTGGGTCAGTTGGTGTCTGGTCTGTCAGATGGTTTGGCCACGTGCGAACCAAAAATAGCACTGCATTGCAAAAAACACAGGGGGGTACTTTGGCACGGATGTGTTACTACCATAGACTGTATATAAAGATGGATGAAATGACAGCTCCCCAAATGTGAAGCCAAAACATCTGGATCGCCCCCTGGTGGCTGGTTGCAGTACAGGTCATAAATCCTGCCTCCTCCATGTTAGCGGATGGGCCAAGCTAAAAAGTAAAAAAATGGTTTCTGTCATTTTAGGTAGTTCTTATCACACGTTATGTTCTGATGAGTTTGGTTTTAATTCGTTATTTGATGCTGTAAAAACGAGTTGGGACGTCATGATTGACAGCTGTGATTGACAGATGACCTATATTTATGAAACAACACAGAGGCTCCGTAGTCCGAACCAAGAGGGCGAACTTTATTACTCCTTTCAACCTTGACAAAGGCAGCGCAGACCAGATCCTTTCCTTTCGTTCTTACCTTTCACAATAATAGCCCTAGACATATAATATTTGCAAGTATTTCGCATTTTCGTGTTGTTTATTAGTCATGCCTCGGTGTGTAAAGGCCTTTACCTGGATCATATTTTCTCCTATACCTGTAGCAGCACACCCACACTAACATAGGTCCTTGTATTGTTTTCATGGCACTGCAATTTTTGGTCCTAACTCGATCTTAATTGTTGTGTCTGCAGGTCGGTGTTTTGGTACTTGTATGTTGGCAGTCAGGTATGTTGAGATGTCGATCGGAACAGCGGGTGGGAACAGCGGGTGGGAACAGCGGGTATGATGTTGGTGGGAAGTGTTGAGCCGACAAGTTTGGTCTTGGTTCCGAACGTACTTTGGCTGGCAATCAGTTGGCGCGACGACTCCGTACATCAATCCTTTTTCAACCCTTCACGTGGTCGTCACTTTCCTCCCTTATTCTCCTGTTGCTCTTCATCTTCCTTTGTCATAGTGGAAGCAGTTTGCGATTGATAGGATCTCAGCATGATGTGTGTGTGTGCTCACAACATTTGGTTTGGAAAAGCCTATTGTGGGATTTTGCCAGGGAGATGGCTTAACACTCGCTTATTAAGCTGCTCTACCATGCTGGCCCATACCCCAGAATTTAATTGTCCGTGTGTGTGTGTGTGTTGTCATTGGTGTTTGTTAGTTTGAGCTTTAGACATGTACTTCTTTTTCCAGCCCATGCCAAGAATAGCCCATATCATTGCTTTCCAGTTAGCTTGCTCATCCTCCCTTTATGTCTCTCTCCTGTCTTTCTAGCTTGAAAGCAGCAGTGGGGTTGCTATGGTTTGGTGAGATACAGTAATCCAATGTGTACACACACACACACGCACACCTCACCTCATAAATAATTGACCTGTCACAGTGAGACGACAGGACAGACCAGATACACTCTCCCCTCCTCTATTCTCTGTTCTCCTCTCACATTTCCCCTCCTATCTCTTCCCTTTTATCCTCCGTTTCCTCACTTGCCCATTCTTTTACTGAGCCTATTTTTTTGTTCCACCTTTACCTTTCCGTCTTTTCAGTTCTTTTTTATTCTGGTCACATTATTTATTTTAGTACCTTGGCTATACAGGATCCCTGCAGTTGATAGCATTGCAATGAAAGGGCTTCATTTGTTATTTATGCTTTCATTTATTTAGAATAAAATTTAGCAAGAAATAATTGAGTCAAACAGGACTGTGCTGCCTTATTAATATGATAATAAAGTATGATTAGAATCAAAGATAACTCCCAAATTTCTGGCTCTAGGCTTAATGGAGGTTGCCAGGTTATCTAATTTGTCAAATTTTGATGAGTTTAGCACAAACAGGATTATTGCTCCATGACTTTGTTTTTAATTGAGCTTGACTAAGTTATTAGATATCCAACATTTTATATCAGTCAGACAGTTCTTTAAGGACACCAGACTGCTGCTGGCTCTTTACTGGACAAATATATTAAGTTGTGTGTCATCAGCATAGTAGTGGGGCTCTTGGATAGAGCCTTAAGGTACTCCACAGTCCAGGGCTGCCCCCTCTTTGCCGATTAGTCGACTAATCGGTCATTTTGGTCTTAGTCGTCTAAGATTTCTGTAGTCGATTAGTCTTTTTTTTTAATACTTTTTCATGCTGAATGATTTATTTCCAAGAAACTTAGGATCACATCTCTGGTAAACACAAGATTTAAAGTGGTGCTTTTGTGTGATTCTTTGTGGAGAAACTCAGTTTCACAGATCTGTCGATTAAATGAACTTATGGAGTGTTAGTCGACTAAGAATTTCTTTGGTCGAGGACAATCCTACCAAATTTTTTTCTCCAATTCATCAAATTTGTATCTAGACCTAAAGCTTGATGTCACCTGGTGTTAGACATAATTTTTGACATCATATAAAAAAGCCACAATCCTTTTCTGACTGCAAAGACCACAGCTGTTGGACTGCTGATGGCCAAAATGCATTAGAGGAAACAACGAGCCAGTAGTCAATGTTCAAAATCCATCCAGCCAATTCAACATGCCAAATGGCTGCGTGTTAGGGCCAGCTAGAGCCAATGATGCCTGACGTAAAAGTACAAGCAATGGTTGCCCCCAGACGCTCAACAACAGCTGCCAACAGCCAGCGGTTAGCTTAGTGTGCGGGGGCCCTAAAGATTAACTATGCAAAGCAGAGTTCATCTCTACAGGCTACTGCCCTTGCTATCCTGGGGGCTGATTGTGTGCGTGGGCAGGAAACGATCACACCCTAGCAACCCCCCCTTTTCACTGCACACACACCAATGCACAGAGACATAAGGAGAGAGGTAGAGAGAGTATCAGATGGCACAGTGTCTCATTAAGATGTGTGTGTTTTGTACCAAAGGTTCATTCTGTATGTTTGTAGAGGCTCAGATTACCACAGATGCTCCTTCTCTGATGCTTCCTTTCTCCTTGGCAGTCGCACACAAAGATCCGGGTAGAAGCTAACACAAAGGAGACGGGAAACACTGTGATGATGTCGAACAACTTTGAAAACGATACAGTACAATGTGCAGATCATGGTAGCTGTGTCTCTACTGTTAGCTGGTGCAAATGTAGCTTTAAAAACAATGGATGTTTCCATTAATCTGGCATTTACCTGTCGCAGTCATCATCAGGCGGCCATTAAAATGTCAGTCAGGATAGTTAAATGTGCATTTAACAGAACACTTGTTTTTATATGTGGGGTTTTTTTTGTCTGTCACAGTGAATGATGAAGCTCACTCCTCCTCCCTCCTTCCTTGTGTCTTTGCAGGGTTTCACCTCAGCGGCACAGTTACCGAACCCGCCACACCGTCGGAGCCGGAGGTCACCCACAAGGTCGCCATCAGCTTCGACCGATGCAAGATCACCTCCGTCACCTGTGGCTGCGGGAACAGAGACATTTTCTATTGCGCCCACGTTGTGGCGCTCTCTCTTTACCGCATTCGGAAGCCTGAACAGGTAATAACCACAACATATACGTATCTATGTGATATGAAAAGTCTCACAGATGACGATGATGGAATCAGTGACACTGAAAAAGTCACAGAGCAGCTCACAATGCTACAGGAATGAGTCTTAAAACCCGTAAATGAGTTAACATTTTAGCACTTCCGGTTCCCTCGTCAGGAAGTCAGTTTTTTAAATGGGCTGTTAGTTAGCTGCCTGAAATAAGGTCTGTGATTAACACAAGCTTAAGAGATTTTAACGTTTTGTTCTACATACGGCTGTCAAAGTTAAAGCAATAACGCATGAACACAAATTCGTTTTAATGCCACTAATTTCTTTAACGCATTAACACAATCGATCTTCCAGAGGTTGTAGCAGGCTCAGTTATAAAGCTAGATTGAAGATACTGGCATCATATGAAACTAGAAAACCTAAGGAATCCATTGGTACCAACCATGTCATACTAACTTAAACCAAAGGAGCTTAAATCACGCACCAAATGTACGCTAAATTTTGGTGAGGAAAAACTGTCATAGCTATTTTTAAAGGGGTCCCTTGACCTCTGACCTCCAGATATGTGAATGAAAATAATTCTATGGGTACCCACAAGTTTACAGACATGACCACTTTATGATAATCACATGCAGTTTTGGGACAAGTCATAGTCAAGTCAGCACACTGACACACTGACAGCTGTTGTTGCCTGTTGGGCTGCAGTTTGCCATGTTATGATTTGAGCATATTTTCTATGCTAAATGCAGTACCTGTGAGGGTTTCTGGACAATATTTGTCATTGTTTTGTGTTGTTAATTGATTTCAAATAAATAATATATACATACATTTGCATAAAGCAGCATATTTACCCACTCCCATGTTGATAAGACCATTAAATACTTGACAAACCTCCCTTTAAAAATTACAAAAATTAAAAATTAAAAATGTGCTATTAATTTGCGATTAAATATTTCATTCATCGATTGACAGCCCAAATATTTATGTCTTTTCTGAAAAAGTCATAGGCCAATTCATAATAATAAAAAGTACAGTATGTAGTTGACATACACTTACATTTCTATGTGTGTCTGATACAGGTGAAACTGCGGTTGCCCATCTCAGAGACGTTGTTCCAGATGAACAGAGATCAGCTGCAGAAGCTGGTCCAGTACCTGATCACAGCCCACCACACCGAGGTGCTGCCCACCGCTCAGAAACTGGCCGACGAGATCCTCTCCTCCAACTCTGAGATCAACCAGGTCCACGGTGAGAGGACGGCCTTTGTGGCAAACTTTCAGTTCATGTTTGATTTGAAGTGAAAATGCACACGATTGTGTGATTTTTAAAACAACTTTTCACGTCTCACTTATCCTCCGAATGCATCTAGAACGGATTTTTTAACGTCATAAATGCATGGCAGGCAATGGGAGAGCACGGCGCTTCTTTTAGAGGTGCTGTCCATCCCTCTGCAGTGGTATCTTCACAGCAACAGGCCAGACTTAAAAGCTTCCAGACTTAAAACATGCCGCATGCTAGCCCACAGGCTGTCATACGTCAGAGCCCTGATTACTCCGGCAAAGCAGCAAGGCAGGCTTCAAATGGCTCGTTTGATTTCTTAGTTCCCTCTCTCCAGTGACTACCTCCTTCCAGTGGCAGGAGTGTGTTGAAGAAAGCAGGGGATAAAAAGAGGTGAATGATGAAATGGATGCAGGAGAAGGTAGAGAGAGAGAGATGTGTGGAAAGGAAAGGGACAGTGAGAGGAAGAGACAGGAGGACTCGGCACTCGGGGAGACGGAAAGGAGAGGAAAGATGAAAGGACCGGAGAATGTACCGAGATGAAAACAGAAGAGGAGAACCACAACAGACCTGCGTCGGGGAAACGACAAACTAGACACATCCTTTCACCAAACAAAACTCTTTTTCTGTTCCCCCATTTCATCCTCCTCCTCGCTAAATGTTGACATTCTCCAGCTCTCCTGTCCAGGAAGCCCCGCGCTGCGTTTCCTGTCTGTGTTTGACAAGGGGGATCATGGGGGTTGGAGTTCAGTCGATCCAGGAGCGAGGCTTTTCTTTGATGGAGGAATGTTGCTGTTTGCTGTTGCGTACTCCCAGCCAGATGGAAACACATCTCTGGGCTTTCCTCAGCTCGCTTCCTGCTAGATCAAAGCAGCTTCCCCCTTCTGAGCATATCTACATTTCCCCGTAGTATTACTCCGACACGCACACAAACACACACACTCACACACACACTCACACACACACTCACTGCCGAACAGAAGAAAAATAAAGTTGGACTTATATTCCCTCAGTGTACGATTAGCATAAATCGAGCAGCTTTTCTCAAGTGTCGCGGAGGTGCGCTGTAAGTTAAATGTAAAACAAATAGGTATGAGAGCAGTGTCAGTGTAACAACTCAGTAGAGATTTAGATTAAAGAGGACCTATTATGCTTTTGTGCTTTTTCCCTTTCCTTTAGTGTGGTATATAGGTTTTTTGTGCATGGAAAAGATCTGCAAAGTTACAATGCCCAAAGTCCACACCAAAGGGAGTTAATCTCCCCCACAGAAACACTGCTCCTGAACTGCCTGAAACGCCTCGCTTGAAGTCCCGCCTTTTCTTCCGTAACGTGTTGATGTCACCAAGTAATACATTTGCATAATACCTGCCTTGCAGCTAGTTTGGCACACCATCAAACAACCATCAAACAAAGCTAGTTAGAGTGGAGCTGGAGCGGACTCCAAAGAGTGTGGTTCGGTTGACCAATCACAAGAGAGTGGGCCAGCTGACCAATCAGACCAAACAAGTGTGAACCTGAAAATTAGCATAATAGGTCCTCTTTAATTCAGAATGACTGTTTTTTGTTTTGAGGATTGGATTGCTAACAATCCAGTAGGGCTCTACCAGATGTCTTTTTCTTTTTTTTTTAGAAAATATAATTACACTAACAGTATATACATACAAAAACTGCTCATGTCAGGGGTACATTTATAAAGTAAACAAATAAAATAAATAACAAAAAAAAAATATACATCTGTATTAAAAAAAAGTAATACAAATTCAAAATAAATTCTCATCGGGTTTTCGAATGAAGCTTTGAATGTCTGACGTCATATTTTTTGACGTCTTCAACCTAAAAATAATACAAAAGCTTCAAACGAAATCCTCAATTTGAATAAAGCAATTCATCGGATTAAATGAGTTAGTCTTTTTTTTATTAAATCAGCTTTTTTTAATGAATATAATTTGTAAGTGTGTGCCTCCCTGAACACCAACAAATATGCATTGAAGCAGAATAATTTGTTCAATAAAAACATGATTAGTGTAGCCTGATCTTTATCTGCGACTGTGCAGAAGTACTGGGTTTAAACAGAATGAATGGACATGCAAAAAAAAAGGAGCATTCGAATATTGATTTATTATAATGTCAACGTTATGAGTGAAGCTTCAAACTATTCGGTAAAGCCCTACTATCTATAAGATCTGAGGACATCTTGAATGACATGTTAAGATGGAAATAAGGAATAAGTGTTTTTTGCGAGTGAGGCTGTCGGAAAGTAAACTCCGTCTGCTTATTTTTTTGCATGAGTGTGAATTGAGAACAGGAAGGAATGGAGTAAATACACAGACTTTACTATGTTTACACCAGCTTTGATGTGGAGAGAAGGATGTTAATGTTAGATTAAAATTGTGCTTCTTGGTTCAGTTTTTCATGTGTTTGTGTGCGTACTGTCTGCATATGTTTCTTATCGTTGTAGCACTGCGTGTTCCCATATTTTAATGTGTGCGTGTGTGTGTATTCCCAGGTGCTCCGGACCCGACTGCAGGCGCCAGCATCGACGATGACAACTGCTGGCATCTGGACGAGGATCAAGTCAGGGAGCAAGTCAAACAGTTTCTGTCCCAGGGAGGATACTACGGCTCTGGGAAGCAACTCAACTCCATGTTCGCTAAGGTGCACATCCCCACTTCCTGTTCCTGCTCGATTACGTGGCTGGGATTTATTTATTTATTGATTAATATGATCATAATCATCATCAAGAGACACTGATGAGTAAAATCGGTGTTTATTTGTCATCCTTACATAAATGCTTTGCTCGACAGCAGCAGCCTATCTGAACACACCAATTAGAAACTACGCTATTACTCTTGTTTCCATGATAAACATGAAACTCCACTAGTGAAAAAAAAGAAGTTCAAGAATCAGGTAACACTTTATAATAACCCTCATTAATGAATTGTAAATTGATAGTTAATTAAAGTTAGTTAATAGTTATTTTACTGTCAACAAACAATGAAATGATAATAATGTTACTAATTCTAATTAATTAATTATTAATTATTTTATCATTCATTTGTGTAATATGAAATAATTAGTTAATAAATGATTTATTTATCATAGCTGATAGGAGACGATAACTATTACATTCTGATAACATTAGTAAACTATTTATTAACAGTTTATTGTTACACACATTATAACATAACAAGTATTTGTTAGTGATTACCAAATGATTTGTAAACATTTAAGAAATTATTTGTAAAACATCTATAAACATTACATAGATAGATGGACCAGAGACCAATTATTAACCATTGACAAAATATGAACTATCTATCTAAATAATGTTTATAGATGCTTTACAACATATTTATTAACCGTTTAACAAGGTATTATAATCATCAGTTGCAACTTTATAATAGCATCCAAATAATGTTTACAAACCAGTTATTAACCATTAAGAAAGTGTTATAAATATCTGGTATAATGTTTTACAAACAATTTATTTAAGGTTAACAAATGATATCTTAATCATTAAAAAATACTTATATATATATATATAGTATATAAAATATTATAATTTGGCAACAATAAACTTTTAAAATAACATAAATTATAGGATTACTAATAATTAGTAAACATTATTAATCATTTTGTTGTTTGTTAACAGTAAAATAACTTTTAACTAAGTTTAATTAACTACCAATTTAACATTTGTAAATAATGGTTATTATAAAGTGTAAACATAGACATATTTTAAAGGGGTACTCCAGTGATGTAGTATTGCATTTAATAAAGTTGGGGGACTCACAAGAGACATAAAAAAAGAAAGAATGGTCAAAATCGATGCTGCAGTCACTGAGATATCCTGACTTATAGTCCCTAGTATGGATCAAGCTCAATCCTACATTTCCCATAATGCAACTCAGTGTCTATTGTCTTTCATTAGACCCTTATTAGCTTGATAAATCCAAACCCCACACCTCCAGTTCGTAACACAGACTTTCTGTAAGATTAATAAATAAAAATAGATATGTCATATATCGACAGTATATATTATTTAGTCAGAATTTCTTCCCACTTCTTTCCTACTTCACCACTTATTCTGTTCAGTCAGACCTTTAAATTGAAACACTCTGCCCTTTCCGTCCATTCAACGTCTCGTCTCCGTGTAATAGTATGGTTTCCCGTTGAGAAAATGGCACAAAGAAACAGGGCACCCGCAGATCCTGAGAACTTAAGATTCCTTTAACTGTGTTATTCAAACTCACCATACTTGAACATGGTTAGATGTAGCTTTGCAAACCTTCAGAGTCAATGTAGAGGATTCATACATGCACTTTTCTTAGTGTTCTTTGTCTGAGTAGAAACTAGCCCACTTAACACAATCCTATATACTGTACACACACAGCACAGTTACTAGGCTACTGATATTTCAGAGCCGTGGTCGGGGCCATAGATTCTAACCTGCACACAAACCTCAGTCAGATAAAGGATCAATGAGTCAGGCAGACAAGGGGGATGGCGTCCAACCTTCAAAGCACCTATGCAGAACAACTATACTCAATGATACGTGTGTTGCCAGAAACCGTCCTTTATCTTTTCCATTCGCTCTGATTCCAAATAAGATTTTCACATATAAACTGTAAATATGTTTTCTTGTAGTATTAAAGGAACAGTTTGACATTTCAGGAAATACACTCTTTCACTTTCTTGCTGACATCTGAGAAGATCGATACTACTCTCATATCTGAGATTAGTATCATTCTTCTCATCTAACTCCCGGCAAGAAAGCAAATCAGCATATTTATCAAAAATGTCAACAGTTGTATTCTCAGTCCATATTTGATAAGTATGCTAACCCGAAGCTGCAGGCCGTCTTTTTGATGCTCCTGCACTTCCTGGTTGTGTTCACGTTTAACCTGGTGGAAGAAGGTCAAAGTCTTGTGTATCACATATAGCGACTAAGTCTGCTCATTCCGGGTCTTTCCAGGTGAGGGAGATGCTACGGATGCGAGACTCCAACGGCGCCCGGATGCTGACGCTCATAACAGAACAGTTTATGGCAGACCCCCGGCTGTCGCTATGGAGACAGCAGGGCACGGGCATGACGGATAAGTGTCGGCAGCTCTGGGATGAGCTAGGTAAGACATGTCCGACAGAAACACACTATCAAAAGGACTTAATATCTTCACCAGGCGTATGCCTTTGGGGAGATCGCCGCCACGCTACCAGAATGCATTGCACGGCAGCTTACATAGATAATGAATGGGAAGCGTGGAAAGGACGGAGCCTGTGTGGACATGTACCATAAGGGAGTCAGGAGGGACAATTGAGCGAGATTCAGCTCTTCTTTGTTTGGGAGGGGAGAGGGAGACATACCTGGCGGAGATCTGAACTCTACTGAGTGCACTTTTCTAGTTTGTTTATGTTTTTCAAGTTAGCAAATCAGCTTGCTAGTTGGTCCATCAGTCACTGCAGGTCAGACAGCCAGGCCGACAGAAGTGTCCAGCCTGTCAGTTACTCAGACAAATCGACAGTCACCTTGTCGGGTAAATGTTCATCCAGTCAGTAAGCTATTAGGTCATCCAGTCAGCAGCTTCTCCTCCTCTCCTCTCCTCTCCTCTCCTCTCGCTCCCCACACAGAGCGAATGATAAAGGCTGCCGATCAATACGGCTGCTCAGCTTCTCTGCAATCAATCTCAGCATTTAGGAGGTCAATGAGAACACTTCCTGGGTGAGCGAGGGAGATCATGACACAGACGCAGACAGAAATAACAGCCAGACGGTCGGGGTTTGCTGCCTGATCATTTTCCTCAGATGCAGACATCTGACAGTTGACCCCAGCTTGAGGTCTGTGTATGTAGAACAGCAGAGTTTGGTGCAGGAAGGTTAGTGGAGAAGGCCGACGAGCCGCCTGTTGGTGTTAACAATAATATTTTGATTCTTTTGATTAGCTTTAGTTGTTAGCTGACCTCTTTGATAGTCATGACTGTGGACGTATGATTTTGTGAAACATTCAGAGGCGTTACCTAGATGTGTGATGGCATGGTTGTGATCGTTTTCAGTGCAGTTTTAGAAACAAAAAAGCAACACATTCTTCAGCTTTTCAGGCATAAAAAAAATGCATATCTTAAACAGATTTAGTCTTGTTTTTCTCCTATATTATTCTTTGGTAGGGTTTCTGATTCAGCCTTGGTAAGCTTACTTGAATAACAGATACATTTTTCAGTCAATGAAATATCAGAAAATAGCGAAAATGCTCATCAAATGTTCCAAGAGCCCAAGGTGCATCTTCAATTTGCTGATTTTGTTCAATCACCATCACAGAACACACTACGATATTCAATTAACTATCATATATAGCAGAGAAAAGCACCAGATCTTCACATATGAGAAGCAGGAACAAGAGAATAATCTTGATGAATGACAATCAATCTATTATGAAAATCATCAAAGTAATTTAACAAATCAATTTATCGACTATTAGACTTTAAATCTGCCAATTCTCAACATTTTTGCTACAGTTTGTTTATCGTATGAATTATTGGATTTTCTGTATGATATATAGATAGTATAGTAAGTGTTTTATATACAAAACTGTATATGTATGAATTCATTATTAGTTTGTGTCCATGTAGAGATTCAGTCTAAAACTGTTACTCACTGCAAACTTGAAATGAAGAGATGTTAGAATAAACCTTTATTCCCTTTATTTTATGACTGAAATCAGTTGGACGGGAGTGAAAGCATTGTGAGGTTTCTCTTTGTAGATTTGTAGAATATTTGCTATATTTGCTTTCTTTATAAAAAAAAAGATTCATAAATCTCCTGATTTTCCAAGTTTGGAGGAAAAGAAAGTAGCGCTGACACTTTCCAGATCACTTCTCTTAAACTGTCCTCCAGAACCTCTGCGACCTTTTGTATCCTGACCTCTGACCGCCATCCTTTCCCCAGGTGCATTGTGGGTGTGCGTGGTGCTGAACCCCCACTGCAAGAGCGAGGAGAAGAGCGGCTGGCTGAAGCAGCTGAAGAAATGGGGCGACATGGACGTCTGCCCGCTGGAGGACGGCAACTACGGCAGCGAGCTTCCAAACATCACCAACGCTCTGCCGCAGAGCAACCTGGGACAGGGTCAGCAACAACACACACACACCTAAGTACTGTGTCATCACAATATAACACACAACGGAGTTAATCTAAACATGAACTATGTGTTTCTCAGACTCTCTGTCCAGGCCGAGGAGGTCGGTGTTCAGCCGGGCCATCGAGGCCTGCGACCTCCACTGGCAGGACAGCCACCTCCAGAGGATCATCAGCAGCGACCACTACATGTCTCCGTCCTACCAGAGGGAGGGGGAGAGCCTGCTCTTCAACCCGCAGGGCCTGCCGCTCTGGCTAGGTGAGCGCACATTTATTTATTTATTTATTAAACTATTTGTTTATTAAGATGTTCCATTTTTCCAAAACAAAAGATACAATACAATCAATAAAAACAGAATCAGCCATCAATTCCCCCCCACTCCCAAATCTCCATAATGGAAAAGAAAGGAGAAAAAAAATAGCAGAATAAAATAGAATAATAATTAATAATTTTAAAAAAAGAAATTAAAAAAGAAAACAAGAAACAAAACAATAAATAAATAATTTAATTAATTAATTATAATAATACAAATCATTAGAAAAATGAAGTACAAGAGATAGACATACTAACAGGATGATGCATGCAGTATATTATCTCTCATAAAATGTTGCCATGCACTCAATCTTTCGGAGGTTTACTGTTTGAATAGTTATAGAACCGCACAGAAGCCGTAGGCACCGACCGGGGCCGGCAAACACCCCGGACCACCCGAGCCGAAATCGGCAGAGGACCTCCCCTAAACCCCAACCCCACAGACACCCACAGGGACGACCTAGTGGGAATATTTTACTCCTCAGAAAGTCATCTTCCATATTTGGACTAGTTATGTGTGAGAACACCTCAATGCCACAGACATTGAAGCAGTAATCCAATACTCATTTCCAGGAAAATTAATCGTATTTACGTATTGCATCATATTTAGTCAAATAATAAGTTTATTTAAGCTACAGACATGCACTGAGCAACACACACACACACTTTCTGTATTACAGCAGTATAGGAAAACTTCATTTTCAGGAGGAACGACAGTGTTTCTGTGGCACTTCCATATACACACAATCTCTAATTCCACCGAAAGCTGAACCAACACACACACACACACACACACACACAGTAATTCTGCTGATATTGAGGCCAGTATCTGCAGTAAGCAGCTTCCAGCTAAGATCTGTCAGATTCTGCAACTTAAGCCAGCTATCAGACGCACACTGGCGTTCTGCTGAGACTGCACTGTGTGTGTGTGTGTGTGTGTGTGTGTGTGCTTACTGACTACATCCTATGTCCCACAGTGTGTGTGTGTGTGTTTGGAAGAAAAATGCACGTCTGTGTACAGCAAAGCGTTTTTTGGGGGTGTGTGTGTGTGTGTGCATGTTCATCTCATTCAGTTCAGTTTATCCTGACTCCACCTTATCTCACACACAGACCACGTCCCGACGGCATGCGCTCGCGTCGACGCCCTGCGTTCCCACGGTTACTCAAGGGAAGCGTTGCGGTTGGCCGTCGCCATCATCAACACGCTCCGCCTGCAGCAGCAGAGACAGATGGACATCTACAAACACCAAAAGAAAGGTAAAACACACACACACATATAGTGTTTTAATTGTGTTCTGGAGCGAGTGTGGTATTATTTAGATTTAATTTGAATATTTGTCTTTCTCTCTCTTCCTCTCTCAGAGCTTCTCCAGCGGGGCGTGACGTCCACCACCAACCTGGAAGGCTGGGTGGGTCATCCCTTAGACCCAATTGGCTGTCTGTTCGTCACGCTGACCGAAACCTGCCGCGTGGACGACGACAACACCATGGACACCGGAGGTACGAAGACATGCTTCTGTTTCTCTTTTTTTAAGACTTCTCTCTATTGGAATTATCATTATCATCACAACTCTGACAAAAACAGTGAGTTTCTGGGCAAAGTGAGGCACTCAGATATTAGTGATATTAATGATTGATAATTCTGCAGCGGCACTCTGAATATAGGAGAAACACACTGGGCATAGAAAGCATTCGGTGTCGTAGTTTCACTTTGTTCTGTTCCAGCTCAAGAATTGAGTCACTCAAATGTATAGTGTGACTTTCAATTAATGCTTTTTTTTTACATTGAAATGATTGGCATTTTGACACTGCTCTTTACCGTGGTGACATGGTGAGCACAGCTGAGAATAGGCTCCACTTCCCATGTCGCCTCCATTATGAGCAGCCATTAGTAATGAGTGCTGGTCAGAGCTGCAGACAGGAAATAAGAGGTAGAGGCAGCAGGATTGAAAGGATTCTTTAATGTTCACAGAAAGATATTGTTCATGTGTCGGATGACTTATTATGATGTCTGAAAAGTGAAGCCAATGCAGAAGTGCCTTAAACTTGCATTCTTTCTATCAGCCAGCAGGGGGCGACTCCTCTGGTTGCAAAAATTAGTCTGATTGTATAGAAGTCTATGAGAAAATGAGCCTACTTCTCACTTGATTTATTACCTCAGTAAACATTATAAACATGAGTTTATGGTCTCAATCGCTAGTTTCAAGTCTTCTTCAATATAGCATGATGTTCATTTAGTAAATTATGGTCCCATTTAGAGTCAAATAGACCATAAAGCAGGGGATGCTTTAGGGCGGGGCTACCTTGTGATTGACAGATCGCTACCACGGCGTTGTCCGGTCTGGGAGTTGTCCGTGTTTTCGTCTTACAACTTTAACTCTTCACAGTGTGTTTTCAGTTCATGAAAGTTAATTAGAACCTTTTTGGTCGCCTAAAAATGTCAGCGTTTGGTTGTACTTAGCTCCACCCTCTCGTGTCACTTCTGGTTGCAAATAACCAAGATGGCGACCGGCAAAATGCCGAACTCGAGGCTTCAAAACAGCAGTCCACAAACCCAATGGGTGACGTCACGGTGACTACGTCCACTTCTTATATACTGTACAGTCTATGATATATATATACGATGAAAATCATTCTCCCTCTGCGTGTCCACTGCTGCACTGCCATTGGCGTGGTTCTAAGTTAACCTACTTACTGTCCACTAAACCCACATAGTACCAACCACAAACCTCCTCTCACACAATACACGGGTCAAAGAGCTTATTGGCCAAACACAAGGTATAATTCCTCGCCCACTTCACCAGCTGATGCTGTGTAATCCTGAGCGGAGGTGATCGGGCACACCAGCAGTGACTCATTAGCCAACAGACTGCATGTTCTTATATCAGGACCGGGGCCGCTATTGTGCTGCAGACAGCCATAAACTAGCAGAGCATGAATGGATCGTTGCTGGAACACCCTGCTCATTTAAACCACACTCCTGTTGTGTGTGTGTGTGTGTGTGTGTGTGGTATGTATAGAATCCATCACCATTTGCATTTCTAACCCTGCCCTGGGCCTTTTTTTTTTCCACCAGTGGCCATTGCAACAGAGCAGAATAGGGGTTGGGTTTTCCCATTGTTACCAGCCTACAGGGAACTATTGTCAATCCAAACAATGCTGACCACTGGCACACTCATTGGTGCGAGCGTGTGTTGGCTTGGCGATAGAGTGAATTATTGTCCTTTGTTGTTTTGGGAATTTGAGAAGAGTGGTATGACTATTTTGCGCTTGTGTGTGTAGAGCCTGGTCACCATGCTTTATTTCCCACTGGAAGACAGCTGGGAACATCTGTTAAAAGGAGGCGGGCCCAGAATTTGTGTTGAACAATCAAAATGCAGGTTTTTCTCTCTGATCTTTTTGAATCGACCAATCAATCACCAGCCCATGGATGGAGAAAAAACAACCAAAAATGAGTTAGCACTGGGGTTAAGCCTGTAAAATCAGTTTCCACTTTTCCCTAGATTCACACACACACACACACACACACACACACACACACACACACACACTTCCACACGTATCCGTGGAATAACCGGGATTGAGGGGATCTATTGCTCAGAGGGGATTTAAGCAGAATGATGGCGTGGGGGGGGGGGGGGCCGGAGAGAACAAATGGGCACCAATCAACAGCTGAGACTCTCGTGGCATCTGTTCTCACTTATAGCTGTCGAGCATCGGTGTAGGGTTAGCGGCCATTTTAGATTAGTGATCCCAGTCTGCCATGGATGCTGTATTTATATAATGTTACACAAGCTTTATAGCTGTATATACACGGGTCATACCAAGTTTAATTATCTCCGAGAATTTAAGCTTTGTCAGACATGCTTCAGTATTCACTGAGGGATAGGTCTAGTCTGTTAATAATACAATAATACACACATGCCTGTATGTACTCTGTAACCATTTATCTGACCCTGAGGCCATACACTGTAAGAAATAGAGGGAAAAAACTCACAGTCCACACAATGATAACTGATCACCGACAAAAACGAATGTCATTTCAAGTCATTATTACTAGACTTTTGTTCCTATTCATATTTAAACACATCTGTCCTTGATTCACTAAATAGTTTTCTTTCTCTCCCTCTCAGAAGGTGACCCCCGGCCGCCGGTCTACCACCACGTCCCAGTGTGGGGCAGTCCCGATGGAGGGGAGTCCTACCTGACTTTGGCCTTAGAGGTGGCTCTGATGGGTATGGGCCAGCAGAGGATAATGCCCGAGGGCCTATACGCTCAGGATAAGGTAAGAAAAACACACTGTCACATGACTCATTTGTGGTAATAATAAGGGCTGTCAAAGTTACCGCGTTAATAACTCAAATTTGATTTAACGCCACTAATTTCTTTAACGCATTGACGCAGTCTTTCGGAGGTTGTAGTGGGCTGAGTTTTAAAGCTAGAGTGAAGTTACTGGCAACATATGAAACTATAAAACCTAAGGAATCCATTGGTACCAACCATGTCATACTAGCTTATCGGGAAGGAGGCTAAATAATGCTCCAAACGTCTCCCCTTTACAGCCATGATAATCACATGCAGTTTGGGGCAAGTTATAGTCAAGTCAGCACACTGACACACTGACAGCTGTTGTTGCCTGTTGGGCTTCAGTTTGCTGTGTTATGATTTGAGCATATTTTTTATGCTAAATGCAGTACCTGTGAGGGTTTCTGGACAATATTTGTCATTGTTTTGTGTTGTTAATTGATTTCCAATACTAAATATATACATACATTTGCATAAAGCATTTTATTTGTCCACTCCCATGTTGATAAGAGTATTAAATACTTGACAAATCTCCCCTTTAAGGTACATTTTGAACAGATAAAAAATGTCGATTTAGTCGATTGACAGCCCTGGTAATAATATATACATACATTTTAACATAATCCAATAAACTGATTTACCAGCCTTAATGCCAGGCTGCTTGCAGCAGGTAACTTAACTGCATTTGTGGTTTTGTTGCTTATTAAAACAAGCGGTGTGAATCTGCCTGGTGCAGACAATGTCGCCATGATAGAAAATCACTATAATTAAACGTCTGTGTGAAGTAATTGCCATGCAAAAAAAAGAGAGAAAAGGTCACAGCATTTTGTTTCCTGAAAAACGAGCAGACACTCACCGCACTTAAGTTCACTTTGAATTAGAATAAATCCAAGGAACACTTCTTTATGTGAATGGTAATCTGCTTTAGAGTGCTCAACATGGCTGCCACCGACCTTTCTTAATGTCACAGGAATCAGCACCAATATTAATGTTTTAGGCAAGGCAAGTTTATTTGTGTGACACCTTTCAACAACAAGGCAATTCAAAGCGCTTTACATAAGACATAAAGGCATTAAGGAAAGAGATGTTAGTATAAGAAGACACATAGGAGGTCAAAGGAATTCAAGTTTTAAAGGAACAGTGTGCAACATTTCAGGGGATCTATTAGCAGAAATCTAATATAATATTCATAGCTATGTTTTCTTTAGTGTATAATCACCTGAAAATAAGAATTGTGTTTTTGTTAGCGTAGAATGAGCCCTTCATATCTACATAGGGAGCAGGTCCTCTTCACGGAGTCCACCATGTTTGTACAGTAGCCCAGAACGGATAAACCAAACACTGGCTCTAGTGAGAGCTTTTCACACTTTTACATTACCTGAAGGCCACCGTAGTTCTCCGACATGCATAAGTAACGTTAGCTGCAGAATGTAAAACCGTGGTACCGCCATCTGACTTCTGTTGCTCCTAAAAGTAGTGGTATTATGGTAAGGATGGCCTCTGAGCGAGGTGAACGGCGTTACCACGGTTTTGCACTCGCCGTTACCGCAATCTTGGAGTGGAGGGGTACTCAGTTGGTTGCAATCTGCAAGATGTCGACACATCCTACACACTGTCCCTTTAAGCAAGAATTGCATTTTAAACCGATCAAATTTCCAAAGGGGCCTCTTAAAGGAACAGTGGAGGATTAGGCAACATCTAGCGGTGAGGTTGCAGATTGCAACCAACTGAAACTGCTCCCGTGTGCCAAGCGTGTAGAAGAACTACGGTGGCCGACGCGAAAATGCGAATGGCCCTATCTAGATCCAGTGTTTGGTTTGTCCGTTCTGGGCTACTGTAGAAACATGAAGAGGACCCGCTCCCTATGTAGATATAAACGGCTCATTCTAAGCTAATGAAAACATTATTATTTTCAGGTGATTATACACTAAAGAAAACATACTTATTAATGTTATATTCCATTTCTGCTCCTAAATGCTCCAAACTGTTCATTTTAATGGTGAAATGAAATCAGTCTCTGTCATGTGTACTGCAACGGTAGATACACACAGATTGCCAGAGTGTGAGGTATTAAAGCACCCTGCTGGTCCTTTAATACCTCACACTCAAAATCCCTTCTTAAAAAAAGATATTTAAACTTCAAAGTGCTTCAAAGTTATTTTTCTCACTGAGCAGTTATAAATCATGGATCCGAACTGTATATCCTTGAACAAATTCTAACATGATTTCATTGACACTGTTGATATAAAATTATGAAATTATTCCACAAGTCTTTGTGGATTTTTTTTAGCGCATTTGGATGATTTTGGCACATTTATCTCTCACTTTTTATTGACACTAAACTGAACATTAACTGTATGTGATCACAGTGACTGAAATGCACGTTGTGATTTATGTTCCAGGTGTGTCGTAACGAAGAGCAGATCGTCTTGAAACTCCAAGAACTGGAGCTGGATGACCTCCTGGTTCAGACTCTTCGGAAACAGGCCATACAGCTACTAGAAGGTACCACAACAACAACATCTGTTTACATGATGACCCCCTCTGTCTTTCACATTGCTGAGGGGAAAAATAAACACAACATAATTTTGTCTTTCTCTCGGTTCAGCTGGTCCGTTCAGCGGCCTAGGTGAGGTCATCCACAGGGAGAGCGTTCCCATGCACACCTTCGCCAAGTACCTCTTCTCTGCCCTGCTGCCGCACGACGCAGACCTGGCGTATAAGGTGGCTCTCCGCGCCATGAGGTCAGTTCTCTTGAACTTTACTCCTACACTTTACACTGTATATTTTTATATGTGAAATGTTTTGAACACTAATATCTAAAATGTACTGGTGATTTTTGTCATGATAGTATTTTTACTTATTGTATGTCCTTTGGGAGTGTTTTTTTTATATAAGCCATTATAGGTTTCTACCACACTCTCACACGTATTTTACATTCCTTTCATGTGAATTGTATTTTACTGTCTTTTTATATGTGTGAAACAAATAAACATAAACAAACATGGTGAAAAATATATATATATGTTTCTATCAGGCTGCCGGTGCTGGAGTCCTCAGCAGGCTCCGGAGACGTGGGCCACCCTCATCATGGCATCTCCATAGTTCCGAGTAGATACCCGCGCTGGTTCACCCTGGGACACCTGGAGTCCCAGCAGTGTGAGCTGGCCTCCACCATGCTCACTGCTGCTAAAGGTACCGCTAACACATCCACGCACCCACAGCCGGAGTCACAGCAGAGAAACGTCCACTTTCAGATGTTTCTCTAACAGTGCGTGCTTGTTAATATTTTTTTTTTTTTTTGGCCTGCAGGTGACATGTTGAGGTTGCGGACTGTGCTGGAGGCCATCCAGAAAAACATCCACTCCTCTTCCTTAATCTTCAAGCTGGCCCAGGACGCCTTTAAGATAGCCACACCCGCGGACAACCCGCCTGATATAACCCTGCTCAACGTGGCACTGGAGCTAGGACTGCAGGTATGTGTATGAGAGAGAGAGAGAGCGAGCAAGTATGAAGGCGAGTCAGCAAGTTTCATAAATCATTTCACCGCAAAAAAAAATCCGAGCACTGGTCACCAGTCAAAACATGCAACAGTTTCCTTGAACTTGTAATTTGTGCAGGCCTCCACAGCCTCGCTACAAATTAACAGAGAAAACATCACACGGCCTCTTGCCGTCGCTGATGAGAAGAAACCACATAATTAAGCCTTTTGGGTTCCACAGTAAACACGGAAAAAAAAAACCCTCTTCAGATCATCAAGGCAGCGGTGTCGCTGTGGCTTCAGCCGCCTCTTCCTCCTTGTATTCACAGTATCGGCTGAATTCCTGTCAGCCAAACTGCTAATAAAGCGCTCAAAACGGAAGGGTCACAATTAGTGATCTGTGTAATTATGAACGCGTTTTTGGATACATCTGTCAGTATGCGGTGTTGTGCTAACTGTTCAATTATGAAAATCACACATTTCACTTGTTTGCTAAAGATATGTTTTTTTCAATATTCTGTCAAAAACTGACTGACATGGAGAAAATACTGGATATAACACGTGTTGTTGTTCCTGTTGTACCAAGTAGCAGCATCATAAAAACATCATGTTGTGCGTATGTGCTTCGCAGGTGATGAGGATGACTCTGTCCACACTGAACTGGAGAAGGAGAGAGATGGTTCGCTGGCTGGTAACCTGCGCCACTGAAGTTGGTATGTGATGCCTTTCAACACAGTCACCAGTAAAACAGGATTCATGGTCTAATTATGCCCTTCATATAGTGTTAAAGCAGCGGTAGGTAGTTTTATTTTTATAAAACGGTCACTATATCCTGACAGTAGTGCATGAGACAGGTAATCTGAAAAAAAATAAAGTGCCTCTGTGTCCTCTGGTGCTCCAAATGGCGTCTGCAAGATTTCACAGACCGGGGGAAAACAACCAATCAGAGCCGAGCTGGAGCCTTGCCGTCTCTGAGCAGCTGTCAATCACTCGCAAACTCCGATCAAATGGTCAAACTAGGCAGCGCTGATTAAATATGAATCAATATTCTGTTACTATAATGCCTATTTCTCGCCTCAAATGTCTTCAGAAACATCTTGTAGTGCACTGTTTAGCTGTAAAATGAGAACGTTTGTGACCTGTTGAGGAAATACCAAGCACCGCCCACCAGCCGGAGCAAACTTTGACGCATCTCCGGAGATTCATGGTGCACATGTGAGAAGTTTGCCCAATGCCTTGGCTAATGAGCCGAACGATGTTGTCACTCATCTAGCGATAGCAATGTGCTTTGCTTTGATGTGACGAGTGTGTGGATGAAGCATTAAGTTGTTAGATTTTACTCATTTACTCTGGCTCTTTATGCTTCGTAACGTTACTATTAGTATAGTTTAGTCGTTACTGCAAAACCTCACCTCCTTGAGTCCGCGACTGGCCGTAAGTCAGTTTAGTTTATACAGAAGTTAGCCCGGTCGCAATGACAACGGTACACATAAAACCATCCAACCATGACCATCCTGCTACGTTGATTTGAATGGGAATGTCCGTTCTATTCTATTATATTTCTATAATCACACCAGTATTCATGTGTTTTTCATTCTGACCACAACAAATGTTAAATCTGGTCTTTTTCCCTCCTCAGGTCTGCGGGCGTTGGTGAGCATCTTACAGAGCTGGTACACTCTCTTCACACCGACGGAGGCCACCAGCATCGTGGCGGCCACCGTCATGTCCCACAACACCATCCTGCGCCTCAGCCTCGACTACCCCCAGCGCGAGGAGCTGGCCAGCTGCGCCCGGACCCTGGCCCTGCAGTGCGCCATGAAGGACCCCCAGAACTGCGCCCTGTCGGCTCTGACGCTCTGCGAGAAGGACCACATCGCCTTCGAGACGGCTTACCAGATCGTGATCGACGCGGCGTCCACGGGCATGACTTACTCGCAGCTGTTTACCATCGCGAGGTACATGGAGCACAGAGGATATCCCCTGCGGTCCTTCAAGTTGGCGTCCCTCGCCATGACCCACCTTAACCTGGCGTACAACCAGGACACGCACCCGGCCATTAATGACGTGCTATGGGCCTGCGCGCTCAGCCACTCCCTGGGTAAAAATGAGCTCGCGGCCATTATCCCCCTGGTGGTGAAGAGCGTGCACTGCGCCACGGTGCTGTCTGACATCCTGCGGCGGTGCACTACGACGGCGCCGGGTCTCGCCGGCATTCCCGGGAGACGGAACTCTGGGAAGCTGATGTCGACGGACAAGGCGCCGTTGCGGCAGCTCCTCGACGCCACGATCTCGGCGTACATCAACACCACGCACTCTCGACTGACGCACATCAGTCCGCGGCACTACGGAGAGTTCATAGAGTTCCTGAGCAAAGCACAGGTGACTTTCCTGCTGGCACAGGACGGACACATTCAGTTCGCCCAGTTCATAGACAACCTGAAACAGATCTACAAGGGCAAGAAGAAACTGATGATGTTGGTCAGGGAGCGCTTCGGCTGACCTCACAGGGACCCTCTTCTTGGGAAGTAGTTCGACTTATTTGTTTCTATTTAAGGTTTTTTGGATTCCTCGTATTTTTACTTCTTATGTTGAGCCATTTGTTGACTAAGTCTTAAGTTTTTGTCCTGTTTTGTTGTTTTGTTTCTTGAATGTGAACCAGGAAGTGTTCGCAGTACATTGCTCTACTTCATTGAGACTGCATAAAGGGGGGAAACGGCTTGAAATGTCAAAGAAACAACAAAAACAAAGCATTTTCCCCCTCCAACTAAGTACGTCAAAAGATTGTGATGAAAAAACAAACAAAAGGTTGTTTTTTTCGGTGGCACATGACGATTTTAAAAACCAAAAGATTTTGTTGGAAGGGGTACTTACTTTGAGCCAGGAGACGCTTTCAGCTGGGGTTTAGAAGAAAAAGAGGAAGTGGTTTTCAAAGTGGAAGGAACATGTCATTCCAAAAGAAAGAAAAAAAAACCCACTGAGGTCGAAAACACACATAGTGTTACTGTCATACCTCGACTGTATTATTTGTCAGCTTTAACTTCTCTATCAGAAATAGCCTCTTGTTTCATTCAGGGCATCTTAGAGTAGAGAGGGCAGAATACAGAACTACACATGTGGTCTCTCGCTGTAGAAGACGTCAGTACCAACAGGTTTATAAACTTGACTAAAACCACTCTAGACTAGCTCCTACCCTCTTCACCTGCTGGTCGGTACTTCTCCTTCCAGAACATCTTCAGGAGGAAGAACCATGTTGCTTCACGAGTGCATGTTTTCAAACCCAGAAGCCTGAGCGTGACGTTATTCTAGCTAAGGTAGAGTAGTCGAGGCTCCACGTGCACATAATATATACAGTATATCTCGTATGTCCTCCTATAAGCTTGTTAACAGTGACAATACACAACTGTGATGAACGGTGGGGGTCACGGTATTCCCATCTCTAGAGCTACCACTGCACTGCTGTACAGCTATTTGTGGCCAAAACCTTTGAAATCAATAAGACTCCAGTGGTCGCCTTTCACTTGCTAGATCAAGATTTAGTCAATAAGCAATATAAGTCAAGTCTGCGCTTCATTTTTTTTTATCACCTGGCGGCGTTAATTTCACCTTCTTGTATTTTGTTAGGAAGCTTCGGAACATATTGGGACCCGGGTTGATTTCAGTGACTGTTAGTTGTTGACTCTGCCTGTAGCTAAAGTCCCTTTTCCATCTCAAGAACTTTTGCCGGAACTTAATTATGAACCCAAAGCATTGACCCATTGTAAGAGCAGAAATCTGGTTCCAATGTTGGTTCTTTTGGTCATAGTTCCTGCCCCTAAATATTGGTAAAAAAAGTACCAATATTCTTGGGCTCTTGGGTTGACCTGTGCAGTACTTACCATTGTTGGTTGATCAAATAAGCACTATTTAAATATGACAGCCAGAATTATGCAAAATTACTGTAGCAGCAAGAAGTAATAAGTGCTAAACAATTAGATAATATTGGACTGAACATTGGACTCTGCCTTGTATACAGAGAATCGAAAAGCCTACCAAAATATATTTTTTATAAATTTATAGTAGAACTAGGCTGATACCACTGATAAAACTGCACTAATATTGTTATGTGAACAATAGAGCAATTCATCATCTGTAATGTGAAAAGATCGCTTGTATTAACAAACCCAACTCTGCTGTTCCCCTCAGCTCTACGAAGCTTTTTAGCATCATTTAGCTAATTGTTAATTGCAAATTTACCGTTTGGTTAAGTCTTACTATGCTCATCATCTCCGTTTCCGCCACAGCAGGTAGCTGTTAGCAAGAAGCTAACGCCGGCTGCCTCGCACCAAACCATAAACAAAGTTTGCAGCTAGCTGGTGGGCATAGTGGTGTAGCATTTAGCTGCTAAAGAGTTGGTGGAGACCAAAACGGAGCTAAAAAAGAGAGTGAATATTAGACTTACATTTGCTAGGTGGCCAGAAACACGACTCGAATGTTGCTCAATCTCTGCTAAGTGTGTAAATTAGCAGCTGTTTGCTAATACGTTAGCCATAGCAACTTTGTAAGGTGATAATATGTCAATATTGTGTTCTTAGCTTGTTCCACTGCCCCCAAAAAAAACAGTTTACGGTTGTTTAAGTATTGATTTGATAAACTAAAACAAAAAAGAAAAAAGGCTAATGTCTAAAATGCAAAAAAAAAAAAAACTGCACCGTAATTGCAGTAATCGCACTAATCCCCATCATGGATAAAGCAAAAATGTACATGCTTAACTTAGTCGATCTTGAATTTTTAAGTTCCTTTGTCTTGTGATGGAAAAGAGTCTATAGTTACTAAAGCCACTTATCTGTGAATGCTATTGGACTGTGAAGACGAGTGGCCTCGTCTTTCTCAAAAGGTTATAGATACGCAGTGCAAACACAACAAATACTGTATGTTTTATGACTTGATGACTTAATCGTGCATATTTGAGACCCCATGCCTTGGCACAGGAAGTTATTTTTCTTCTGTATGAGGGATGTCCATGCTCCCTTTTCGTACCCAGTGGCAAAGTGTTGTTGTTAATGGCAGTATACAGTACAGCAAGAGCTTGAATCTTCACCGGTCTGACTAAACGTCATCGTACAAGCACTTCACACAAATACCTCTTCAGTACGTTCCTGCCTGCTTCAGCATTTATTTATTGATTGTTTAGTAACTTTGTACGTCTGAGTAGGAATCGCAGACACGCAGCGAGTTAGTCGGCCCGTCGATGGCAGGAGAATAAAAGAAAAACGTTTTTTTTGAATGGAGGAAACATTTTCTTGTCTGCTTTTTACATTCCATGAGAGCTACCTTTCACCCACTCCCCGGGTAGTCAGTCACAACTCTGGGCCTTTTTCGATCGGAAGAAACGCAGATAGAAGAATAAAAAAGAAAAGAGGAAAACTGAGCAAAAGAAAGAAAAGAGAGGCTAAACTCAGTTCTCAGGGACATCACTTAAAGAAACAAAACAAAAAGTAGTAGCATTAAGCATTTAAGATATTGTAAATATTAAAGTGTCAATTCAGAAAATTGTAAAGTTATAATTATTTATGATAAGTATGTTATGTGTTTGTTTTTACTTTATTTTTATGTGTTTCATTTCTTTGGCGGGGGTGTACTTGAACTGTTTTGGACGGGGGAATTTGACAGCGGTTTTTTTTGTAAGAGCAAAGACTTCAAGGCATTTCTCAGGTGCTCCTGTGTACATTTCTTTCAGTTTGTTTTTGCTATAATAACTATTATTATTTGTATTTTTGTTCTTATTTGCAAAGACAAAAAAAAAGTCTGTTTTCCAAAAGGAAGCATGTTATACGGAGTTGAGGAGAATGAGGAAGGCATTCATTTGTAAACAGATACTAAACCTGACTATGCAGAACCACTTCGGTGGTCTTGTCGCCTCTTAAAGACGCCCCCTAAAAACTTAAAAGTGTGGAAGAAGAGACTCGGTGGACTGAACCACTATTAAAGAGAGGGACGGGAGGGGACGGACAAAGACAAGACCCAGCATGCTTGTATTTGGACAATGCGCAGTAGCCGGCCTGCACACGCTGCAACATTTAGAGGAGGAAAAAAAAAAAGATGGAAAATGCCTTTGTGACCGATCAATGTACAAAGTTTATTTTTGCTTTACTTCTTTGTTGTTGTTTTTTTTGTTTTTTTATTTAATCAGGACTCAAGCCTTTAGTGTCTTCTCAGAGGTGTCGTGTGGCGGCGGCGCCGCAGTGAGACAGAACAATACGCAAATGTCGGAGAGTCAGAAAACGGCAACTGTGTGAACAAAGGAGGCGGCCTGTGGATGACCTTGTGTTCATTCCTCGTTGTTACTTTTACTATTTCTCCCTTCAGAGTTCACCTCTTCTATCTCGTTTATTCTTTTTAATCTAATCTTCAGTTGTTCATCGCCTCATCCCCCCTCTCTCACACGGGGAGGAGCAATGCATCGATGCGTCAGTAACCGGCTGTCAGTGCAGCCACTTCCTCTGTTGTGCACTCGAAACAAAGAGTGTATATTGCTAAGAAGTGAAAGTCAATTGTTAGTTCCATTGCAACATCGGCGCCCAGCAGCAAAGCTACACTTCCGCCATTTTGGACTGAAAGCCGCTACCGGACACCAGTAAAACGTCCGCCTAAAAAGTGCAGTACAAAAGTAAAACAAAATTATTCCTCTTGTATTGTCATATTCTACCGAAATGGACTGTGTTGAACAATAAAATATTATAAATATTACACTTTTTTTTTCAGTCCAAAATGGCGGCATCGGCTGTTGTTAAAAAAAAACACCAGAGTTTCGCCTCTTTGCTTCTATACTCTTTGCTTGAGACATCAGTGCTGCAGCCTTGTATCTGCACAAGGTTTGACAAAAAACTAGTGTTGCTGCAAGATTTCTACATAATGAGGATAAAACTTTTTTCTTTCTTTGCTACTACGTTAGCATGATAAGGCTGTTTTCCTAAATCGTAAATGAAAGAGTGACATTACACTTTCTTAACTTGGAAGCTCCAGCCAGCTGCCTTTATGTGATGCATTAACTGACAGCGTTACAACAAAGACGTTCCTCCCTCTAACTTGTTTTTCAGTCCGTGTTAACTGTATCAGACAGTTCTTATTGTTTCCCTTTCTTTCTTTCTTTCTTTCTTTCTTTCTTTCTTAGGAGAGTACTATTTGCTGGTAGAGATCTAGTTCACCCACTTGTTTCCCAGTTTGTTTTGTTTTGGATTCTCTCTAACTTAAGGGAAAATGGAAAGTGTTTGTTGCCTCTTTGTGCTACTGATTATGAAAAGGTATTTCCAGTATTTGTTGCCACAGAAGTATGATAGCTTATCATCAACACTTGTTTTTTTTTTGTTTTTTTTCTTTGTAATTTTTTTTTTCTTTGTGCAACTTCTTGAGCTACTGTCTATAAAGCGAGAATTTATTACTATTTATGTAACGCTACTACCATTTTATATTGATTTGTGTTGGAATCTCAGTGCTTTTCTATGAATAAAGTGTGAAACACGTTACAAGAACTTCTTTTTTTTATACACGTGTTGATCCAAGATGTGTTATTTTGGAGATAATATTCCCTGTGTGAGGTTTGAGGCCTCCAGACAGGGATGGAAAGTTACCACGGACATTAACTTAAGTACTGTATTTAACTATAATGTTGTGGTACTTATCTTGAGTATTTAAAGGTTACGTTTGAGACTAAAACCACATTTTAGAGGCAATATTTATACTTTTTAACCCGCTATGTGTAAGGGCTTTCACTTTTTAAAAATATAAAAAATGTAAATAATACTATCACATATTCTGTTTGAATTAATTTGAACGCAGCACACACGGCCTAAACAAGCTAACGTTAGATGCATTTTACAGCCTGACCTTCATCTTGTGATTTTTCCATCTGTAGTATATAAAATCCACATTCATTTTCACCATTTTTAAACCATAATTCAAGGTTTGAGTAATAAGTGAAAGCCATACTATCATACTATATCTGACAGTTCTAGTACCTTTTTATACATGATCATCTTATAAAGTATGATGCAACTACCCAACACTAGATGAAGTACATACAGTTAACTCCAACCTGACCAGCAGGTTGTAGTGACCAGCTGTCAGAAAAATGACGTCACCGCCCACCTGTCAAGAGTTCATTCATTCATGTTTCCCTCAGGTAACGCCCACAATCATCCAATCCAATCACAGAGAAACGACCGATTATAGCCACCTGGGGGGGAAACTGAAATGTCTCTGGAGTCGGTGTCACGAGGAGGAATAACCTGGTGGATGTGTATTTACCTGTCGGAGTTTCTCCATAGACATATATGCATAGACGCTGCATTGGACGCATCAGTCCGTTATGACGTTACGTCAACGTGGGCGCCATATTGGAGCGGGCAACATGAGTTTCTCCAGGAGCTGCAGGTGTTTGGTGGAGTTCAGCCCAACGCTGCATACCTGACTGTGACTGGCTGCTGTTCAACAGTACCGTGAGTACCTGGTTTATATTGCTTACTACTACTTCTTCTTCTTCTTTGGTGTTTATTGGCGTTTGGCAAACCAGCTTATAGGTGCATTATGGCCAACTACTGGACTGAAGTGTGGAGCAGTAGATTAGCAGGAAAAAAATTAAAATAAAATTAAAAATTAAAAATTAAATTAAAAATAATAATAATAATAATAACTTACTAAAATAATAATAATAATAATAACTTACTAAAATAATAATAATAATAATAATAATAATATAAATTATCTCCATTATTCCTGTTGCCCTTAAGTAATTAATTAGAAGTATATTGCTTACTGATTCTGATGCTGTTATTTCTATCCTGATTTGTTTGTTTGTGGTGATCTGCGGTAAAATCCAGAGCAGGAGTTACTTTCTTTTCGAGTTGTTGTTCTGGATTGGACTGAGCTGTTTTGGGGGTTTTGGGAAGAACATGAATTGCTTGCTTGGTGGTTTGAATACACTCATTGAAAGCTGAATTAAGTTGTGGTCTATTTGTTTTTGAAGTGCTGGTTTCTGGTAATATGTTTTTCATTGCTATTTGCTTTATTGTTTTGTATGGTTTGACTGAGCTATTTTCTTTCTATTTTATAATTATTATTTGTCATACGTGACTCTGACTGGCTCCCCTCTTCATTTAAGCATCAAACCTGCTACAAGCTACAGCATTAAAATGCAGCTTACAGATAGTTCTGGTTTATTGCAGCTTGGGTATCTTTTTTGTTGTTGTTGTTGTTGTTTTGACCATCATTCCTATCGTTAATGATAACATTGTACTCACCATGTCAAGTACTGGGATCCTGGGAACGCGGCAACATCACTTAAACAACAATAGAGAGGAAGAAACACGATGAAAACAATAGTTCAACTTTGACTCACTTAACTCCCTTTCCTATGCAGCTAGGGATTATTACATTCATTTTGCATGTGCTCATGTTCAGTTTTATCTCTAATATTAAATATAATTCATATTAAAAGTGGTTTAGAGAATGTGGCTAGTCTGATTTTGTTTTCAGATTTCAGTAACTTTTTATAAGTACAACGTTATCGTACCCAAAAAATGATTCCAAAAACTATGGAAATACGACCCAAATGTAAGTAACTGAAATGATCTTGTAAGGCATGATGAATAATAATGCAATGACAAAATCCTATAATATGTAACACACTGAAAGGTGCCATTCTGCACTTGTATATAAGTACTTTTACTGCTAATACTTCTGTACTTTAAGGTGCTCTATATGATATCCAGCATTAATATAGCAGCAAACTACTATTGTCTATAAAGATATAGAAGAGTAATGTCTACCTGAGCAGAGAAGGAAGTCACTCTCCCTCTGTGTGTGTGTGTGTGTGTTGTAATCAAAGCTTCTCTGTGCAGCTGATAACGCCATCCTGACCGCCGGCGCCATTGTAGAACCGTAGCACCCACCCTCCGGTTCCCCATACTGTAAACATGATTAGCTCTGTCAGCACTGTTGCCGTTGTTTTCACTGTTAGCAACGTTGGCTACAAACTGCCAGCTCAGTTGTCACCACGTTGAGAGCCGTGCAGAGGCAATAGAAATGCTCCCAATCTCACATATAGCACCTTTAACTAGGATAATGTATACAGGAGGATTTTTAAAATGTAAGGTAGTATTGTTACAGTTGTATGCTAGTTCATCCTCCAGAGATCATAAATATTTAAAGAAATGATCTATGTTCTGTAGCTGTATATGTGCTAGATCTGTAATATCTCTCTCTCACAACAACCCATGGATAAAAGATTTTGCAATAAAGTCTGGATCCCAGCTGGCGTGACACAATCCTGCATTTTCACCCGTCCAACCACCCAGCATTAGTGATAAATGAAGCACGCGGAGGCTGATATAGTTCCATCAATCTTTCGCTCATTTGTCTCTAATCAGAATATTTTTCTTCTATCCCTCCTTCGCCGCTTCATTCTCATTCATTAGAGATTTCTGCAGAGCCATATAAGCAGACAATCAGGCCATCAAGAAGTGCTAAGTGTGCTCGTCACACTGTGGGTGTGTGTGCGTGCGTGCATGCGTGGGTGTGTTTGTGTGCGCGCGTGCGTGTGCGTAAATCTAGATTGATTGGCTGATGGTAAATGAGCAGATTTATATTAATTATCCAGACAGATAGATGGAGAAGTGATTGCTATATGCTCAATCTTCTTCCCCTCAGTTTGCACTGCGTCCTATCTCTCTATATCTCTCTCTCTATCTCTCTCTCTCTCTCTCTTCTAATTCTATTTATGGGTGTAACTACAACAGGCCCTTCTCATACACCATCCATAGCTGTACCTACGAAAAGTAGGCTAATGCACTGTAATTCGTATACATCCCACTAATCAATTCGTATGTAATCCACGTAATCGTGAACCAGGAGGTATAAAGAGTGACAAATGGTACATAGGTAGGAGGTCAGGGTGGATGGGTGGGTCAAAAGACACCGGACTTTCTCCCAGGAGGCCGGTGTTCATACTCCATGTGAAACCAGACATCAACGTTGATTTATTTGTCACGTAACTTCCGTTAAGCCAAATTTTGGCAACATTCTGGGATGATGCAATGAGCCAGACGCCTAGTTACCTTTTGCAGGCATCTGGCATCACAATCGGGGTTCAAATCATAGACTATAAGAAGTGGACGTAGTCACTGTCAAATCACCCATTGGTTTGTGGACTGCCGTTTTGAAGCCTCGAGTAATTTTGCCATTGCCATCTTAAATTTTGGCTGTCGCCATCTTGTTTTTTTTCAACCAGAAGTGACACGAGGGGGTGGAGCTAAGTACAACTGAATGCTAAATCAAACATTTTTAGATGACCAAAAACGTTATATTCAACTTTCATGACGTGAAAACAAGACTGTGAAAGGGTTTAAGTTGTAAGATAAAAACCTGGACAACATCGCGGTAGAGCCCTGTCAATCACAAGGTAGCCACGCCCTAAAGCATCCCCTGCTTTATGGTCTATTTGACTCTAAATGGGACCATAATTTACTAAATGAACATCATGCTGTATTGAAGAAGACTTGAAACTAGCGATTGAGACCATAAACTCATGTTTACAATGTTTACTGAGGTAATAAATCAAGTGAGAAGTAGGCTCATTTTCTCATTGACTTCCATACAATCAGACTTCTTTGGTTTGCAACCAGAGGAGTCGCCCCCTGCTGGCTATTAGAAATAAAGCAAGTTTAAGGCACTTCAGCATTGGCTTCACTTCTCAGACCTGGAGGTCGCCGCCGCCGCCTGGTCCAGATCAACAGGCTGAACATGGTGGGATAGGAAGCTATCCCCAGTACACAGGGACAGTCACAGCTGTCAGCATCTGCATTAGTGAGAAGCATCTCAAGGTCTTCAGACTAAAGCCAGAGTTTCAGTTCCTCCCTCCACAACGACTATGGTAATAACGCCTATCAGTCTCTGTCACAGCGGGCTGTGTGTGGATGTGTGTGTTCATTCATGCATGTGGTCATTGAAAGATAAAGTGTGCGTGTGTGTGTCTGTGTGTGTGTGTGTGTGTTTGGGGGGGCGGTCACTGATAAAGCGCTGATAGTGTCCATCCATGGCAGATGATGTACAGCCTGCTGTCTCTCCAGGCAGATTGGATTTTCAGGCCTGCTGATTTGCTGAGAGATGGAGCCTGGACCTCCTTCAAACACACACACACACACACACACAACCACACATCCACCTGTTCAATCTCTGTGCACTAAAATAAGCACATAAAAGCCCGGACACACACACAGGCGTGAATACACACGAGTACACACAATGAAATGACTCAAGCAGGTATACACACACACACACACACACACACACATACATATTACTCTCCTGCCAAAGCCTTTAAAGGCGACCATGTGGAAATTGATCTCCATTTCTAAAGAGCATAGATTCATTGTTGCAACCACACACACACACACACACACACACAGCCTGTCACTTTGTTCCCAGATGGCCCACTGACACACAGCCCCAGCCTCTTCAGTCTTACCTGTCGACAATCAGCGGTGATTTTTGTTCATTTGTCTCCGCTATTTACGCAATAGGGGGGCCACAACAAAAGCCTTTGTGTGCGGGTGTGTGTGTGAGTGTGTGTGTGTGTGTGGGTGGGCGGTGTGTGCGTCTGTGTTTATGGCACTACAACAACACAAAGGACAGAGATGAATGAAAGCCCGCTTTTATTTGAGGAAGAATTGCTTTTCCCGTCATCAAGATATTAATTCAGCCGCTTTGAGCTTTTGTGTATTTTTTTTTTGTTGTATTTATTAATAACACCGAGGCCCACTCGCTTCTGCTCGGTCTCAATTATTCGGAGGTTTGAATTCAACATTTCATTTTATTCCTTCCACTGACGTGTTCAGCGGGGGAATCAATAAAGGGTCTGCAACATTCTGCTCTCGTGGAATTGCTCTGCTAACCTTGTAGTTTCTCAGTGTGTGGGGTTAAAGGTCGGGTTGGTTGGTTGTGCTGTTCAAATACATTTTTGTTGTATTTGTTGAAATTTTCATTACATCCCGACAGCGATCAATAAATCAAATGCTCGGAGTCAAAAAAAGGAAAAAAAACCTGGGCTGTGGTCGAAAAGTCTTTTTTGCTTAGAGAGGTTCCAAACGGAGTGAAATGACCCGGAAGTATCTGAGTAGCAGCCGTGATAAGAGCTGTTTGAATCCTCTAAATGTTAAGGAGAGGTGTTTCAATGCTTCCTGTCTCATCTCCTTCAGCATAGGACACACTGGACCATCCTTTACCAAAGGAAAGGAGATAATGCCGCCCCACAATTCCTTGCGGCCGCAACTTTTAAAGCTACGCACCATTCTGCCGTTCACGAAAACAAACAATATGCTTATCTTGCGTAATATTTTCATACTGTCATATACTAAGTAAGGGATAATGTACAGCGAGCCGGTCATTGTTATGAAAGAATCCCCGACAAGGCGATGCCTCACAACAATGACCCGCTAGCTGTACATTATCCCGCTTATTACACAGCTACTTACTTAAGAAATAAAAAATTTGACACAAAAATGGTCCGCCAGAACTGCGTCCATAGCAACGGTCTGTTATAAAGAAATTACAGACCGCAGAATGCCGTGATTGACCAATCAGAATCGAGTATTCAACAAAGCCGTGTAATAATTGTGATTAATGTTGATAAATATGAGTGAACAGAGACAACCAGTTTGGAATAAATATTTGTTTTAATTCTAAGGAAAACCGTAGAAATGAATGAATTCAGTCAAAAATACTGACATTCACTGTCAACATTGTTCAACCACAGTGACAACAACATGGTCTCCATGCTGTAACCCAGTGATGACGGATCCCCTGAAACTCAATCTGGTCGCATGATGTTTGATGATTTTTTGCTGGAATCCTTCACAACAACATCAGCAGCAACAACAACAACAACCGGATTTACTGGAATCTGCTTATCTGACGTTCTTAGCTGCCTCACAGAGAAAAACACAATTTGGGATTAACTGATCTCTTTTTCCCATTTCCTCATGTAAAGAGCTTCCGTTCTGATTACAGTACTAATGCACATCAAGCCAAATTCTGTGTAATGCTTTGTATTTACCCCAAATTTACTAAATTGTTAAATTCCCGTGGAGACAAAAGAGCTCGACTCGAGGCTTGTGATTGGATGCCACCGCCCGCTCGGCTTTGATCCAGCGGCTCATTGGTGGTTGGGATGGCAATGGTATATGGTGTAATGAGTTCTGATTGGTGAAGATGATGCCTAACTTTAACACCCCGGCCTCTCCTGAAATGACCTTTGAGGATTTATAAGCGCTGCCGAACAGAACGTAAAGATGAGCGCCGTTGAGGTATTTTCAAAAACAACCAAGATGGCTGCAGCTGATGTGGAACTTTCTGTTGAAGCCATCGGGTAGCCTGACATCGCCACACCGAATCGCAAATACATCGCAACACACAGCCAGAGCTCGCAGATTAAAGTAAAAACACCTTTTGTGGTAACACTTTATTTTACATTTCATGGTAAATTGGTGATAATTAGCAAGTAATTTGAAATTTCTTTGGAATTACTGCCGAATTAACCCAATATTCACCTAAAAATGTATCGAAAATGACTTTATTATAAACATTATTTAATAATTATATGCTAAAATAGCATATAATCGTTAAAATAGGGCCCTTAGGCTCGAGAATGAAAACCAAAACTAATAGAAGACACTTCTGATCAGGCACAAATCTCACCATCGTGTGACTTATTGTCTACACAAATGTAACCTGGTAGCAAAAACCTAAAGCATATCAATTAACTTTGTATTCTTTTCCTGGAAATGTATTAAATAAATTACCAGCTATTGGGAAATATAGCAGAATATGATTATTAAATAATGTTTATAATAAAGTAATTTTCAATATATTTTGAGGTAAATATCGGGGTAATTTTTGCAGTAATTCCAAAGAAATTTCAAATAGGTTACTTGCTAATTATGACCTAATTACCATGAAATTTGCAGACCTGTAAAATTAAGTGTTACCCCTTCTGTCTTCAAATTCTGATGGCAAATACGGCCACACTCGTTCATAGACATATTGATGCTACACCATCACAGCCCGTCTCTGCTCTCTGTCTGTTTACATTTTTCTGTCGCTCAGTGCAATGTCATGTTTTGTTGCTCTAATTGGTTGTAGGTCGATCCAATTGCGTCCAGACGAGGCATTTTGGTCAACGCCCATTGATTACACCCTTTGGAAATCGAAAATGAACTGAGAGGTTCCAGACTAATTTGCATTTTACGATTTGGTCTGGCAATGTCAAGTGAATTTAGCTTCTGAGGACATAACTTGGTGAAAAATGTGACTGACATTGTATTTTTGTAGAGCCTTTTCTTATTGACTTCAATACAAACAGCCTTGGAGCCTGCCTCCAACAGCCATGATAAAAACATTTAGCTGGGGTGTTTATCACTTGGTTGTGTAGCAGAATCAAGTTTGAAGTACCTGCAAATTATATAACATGTTGTCAGAACATTGCAAACTCCTCAAAGCTTTCAAGGTCACGCAGGGAAGAGAGGAAGGTTGTGACTACTGGAAAATGCTCCAAGATCAGGCAGATATGAATCAATGTTGTTACCTACATCTGTAAATTGTTGTTGGTAACTGAGTAACCTCCTCTCTATATTCTTTCTGAAGCTTAATTCTTATAGGAAAATCCAAGTTCCTCTATTAGTTAATGTTGTTCTAGAGGCCACATTGTTCTGTTTATTTATATAGACCATCACAGAGCAGTCTCGAAGGACTTCAGAATGGATGATAAAACCGTGCTCACACACCTTCAGGCGGGACACCGTCTCACTTCTGTCCCAGTTAAAGCTCCAGTCACTGTCACGTCTACAGTATGTCCCATTTTCTGGGCCAGGCCTCAGCCTCCAGTCAGTCCCAGCACTTAGAAGCAACTCTGATGCACCAACCATCACAACAAACAGAGAGTATGGAAGTGGTGTTTTTTTTAAATATGCATTATTTAGGCACTTTAATCTGTAGAATAAGCTTCACTTCCTAAAGATTTGTGGTACAAGAAGAGCCTCGGTAAATGCTTTTTGCGATTTCTGTTAAATTATTACGCTTACATGTGAGGAAGGTGCTATAAAGGGAGACAGAGTAAGTGGATAGTACTTTTAGTAGTTTATAGAGCGATTATTAAAGGGCAACACCACCCAAATTAAGAACTCCAATATGTTATTTCCCTATAGGCCTAGTAAAGTTCAATCAATATTTGTGAACATGAGCTCCTCTCTCTCATGGCCAGAAACCAGAGTCTCAAACTTGTGATGTCATAGGGTTTAAAGTCTGGAGTTGCTCCATAGACAATGAATGGGAGGCTGATTTAGTGGACCCACAGAATGATTGTTTTCTTTTTAATATCCAAATGAGCTTTATTCTATTGTAGTGTTGTCAGTTGTGAAACAGAAAATGTCCCCATATAATCAGAACATTTCCCTGGGTGCTCTCAGTGTCATCTAGAACATCTCTCCCCATTCATTGTCTATGGAGCAGCTCCACACTTTATACTTTATGACGTCGCAAGTTCAAGTTTTAGCACCCTAGTTTTTCTACAACTCTTCTTCAACTCTAGAGTTGTTCATGTTTGCTAATATTTTTGGACTGTCTTAGACCATATGCATTTTGAAAACGGGTGTAGTTCCCCTTTAACAAGACTATAAAGTCTACAGCCTAGCAGTTCTGTAAAGCCTACTGTAGGCATAGCGGTGCTACGAGCTAAATGCTAATGCTAATTAGCAATAAAAGTGAGGTGGACGATACGGTAATTCGTTTTTTTTGTCATGAAAAGTTAAAGGGCAACTTCACCGACTTTACATATGCATATGTGAAAAAGTATACTGTAGCCTATATATTGTGCAAAATCTGATAAATTGCAGTTAGGCATAAATCCGCAAAAGGGCTTTAGTTTTTCAGATATCCCTTCCTGAGGTAGAACAAAACACAACTATATTTTTTCATAATTGTGTTGATGATTGTCGTAACAAAAATATTTTATACAACAAAAAGTGATGAAATTGATCAATATATTGACTCACCCGCCCCATAGGCAAAAAAGTGGAGAATAAAGCCACTCTGGAGATGGTGTTGGGGGATTTTTTATTGCTTAGATTTAGTTCAAATTTGCACTAATAGTTCCCTGATAACTGCCCTATACACCTCAAAGCATCATGAATATCAGAACATGTATTTATTATAAAAGGTAGAGAGATAGAGGCGTTTAAACGTAAAGTTGTCATAGGTGGAAAATTCATACAGACACATTTTTAAAAGAAAGTTACTTTAACTCTACTTAAGGTAATATATGATGGCCATCACATTTTTTTTTTAACTATGCTGAAGTACAATAATCCTGAGGCAAAGGGGGGAAAAACATCTAATAACTTAATGTGAAATACAAAACAACATAAAGTTCACTAAAAATTAAATCAATCTTTATTTAACTGGACAGAATAAAAACAGCCAGATAAACACATTCATGGGTTTTATATTGCAAATCACATGCAACCTCTCAGGATGCCTACGATGCGATTCACTTCATAAGACACTTTTCCTAGGCCCAGTTGATCAAATAATAAAAAAAACAGATTCAGGGTGAAAGACAAAGACAGCATAAGGCATCATCTTGTACAACATGTATTTCTTAGAAGATTTTCTATCTGCAGGAGTAAAAATAAAACTCTTCCATGCTGAGATCCAGCGGGGGATTTTGTTCACCGTTAAGATGTTAGATGGTGAAATGATCGACTGCTGCGCGCTGACATTTTTCCTTAAAAATTCATTTTAGAACTGCAGTAGAGCATCTCTTGTTGAAGTTATTTTGCCAAATCACCGGCTTTTGTTTTCACAGCAGTTTGAATCCTTTTATTGTTTTTCTTCAAGGACAAAAGAGGCGACTTGTGCTGATGTTCTGACTGAAGCTGTTTACAGCTATTAAGAGGTTATAAAGGTTCGTCTCTGGTTTGTATTTGTATGTGACATTATGGGGAGTTTGATTGGATGACATATAAAAAAAAGTAGTTTTCATCTACAAGTCAAAGCTGTTTTGAGCATTTTTGAATAGATCCAACATTAATACAAATCCCTTACAATTTAAATGTGGTTGTAATGTACATGTAAAAGCAAAAATCATCCCTCTACAATGGAAACATAATCCACTCCTGGTCAGATCAACATATTATATGATGGAACAGAAAATCTAAGTCTTAGAAAACCAACATCTTGTTTATCCTGAAAATACACTGGACGAGAATTTGTTTTTTTTTGTGTCACAGGACAGTATTATTTTTTATTTTTCCTCCTAGAAAACCTCTGGGAATGGATTATTTAACTGCTGAAAACAGACGTGAAGCTGTTAATGTTTTAGATTTTAATAAAATAATGCATTATTGAACATTTTTTCCCATCATCCTTTTTGGCTTACAAACTCCCTCACACAGACACGTCCGTCTTTACATTTGCTTGACCATCTGTTTCGAGTGTTGGTGCACGGCTTCTACGAAGGCGCCCACGTTCTCCGGGTCCATGTCGGGGTACAGGCCGTGGCCCAGGTTGGCGATGTAGCCCCTCGTGCCGAAACCCTCCAGCATCTTCTTCACGATGTCTGAAATGCGCTCCTGATGAAGAGAAGGAGGAGGGGGAGGAGGAGGAGGAGGCAGATATTTTAGCTCAGTCGTGGTTCAACTTTAGAATATTTATTATAAGTCAGAGCATCTGAGTTGAGTATACTTTGCTCAAACTGGGTCAGAGGAGGAACAATTTTAGGAACTTCTGGTGACGAGTTATAAATCGACATAGTGTGTGTGTGTAAACAAAAGTTTGTCAGAATGAATTACAGCACTTCACTGTATTCTCTAGAAATATATGGAGTGAAATACTGTGGGATAAAAATAGGATTCACAGCATGTACGCGGGGGGGGGCTGAAAATAGCAGCTGAAACTTGAGAAAAGTGAAGAGTAGCAGTAGGGCTTTCTGTTATTTCCCTTTCCTGTTTTGTTTTCTACTCTGGAACCTCATTGAACAACTCAGCAGGTTAAAAATCAGCAGGTTATAAAGAAAACTCTCTTTCATCTCTCTGTATGGAGGAATGACCTCCACATAGACATCTCTGCAGAGAACTAAGAAGAGACATCGCTTCTGGTCCAAACCCAAACTATAAGATGCAAACTGTTACAGTGTACATGCCTGCTCACAATTTAATATTACACTTGTTAAATTACACAATTTTAATCCCAATATTCCTGACAATTACATGTAATAAAGACATCGGTGCTCTGATTTCCAAATTAACAGTTGTGTTAAAATTAGAGCTGTCAATCGATATACAAATATTTAATCGCGATTAATTTTCCTTGCAAAACTTCAATTGTATTAATGCGTTACAGAAATTAGTGGCGTTAAAACAAATTTGCGTAACTTTGACAGCCCTAATATTTAATGTAAAGCTTGTTCAGTTTCTCCTTTCACAGAGACTGTAGTGTTACTGGAGATGGGTAGGAGGCGTTTTGTCTTTTCAAAAAAGAAGTCAATAAAGATAGTTTTGAGAAAAAGAAGAAGATAAAAACAGGAAGGAAAAAGTGACGTCTCTGTCCATGTGAGAGTCTAAAGTAAAGCGTGAGTGGGGGGTTACCTTTGGAGCGTAGAGAGCACAAGGGTCCATGTTTCCCTGCAGGCTGACCTTCCCTCCTGTGCGCTCCCTGAATACACACACACATACACACACAGCACAGGACACAGCACACAGCACAGGACACACAGAGTAATCCTTTAACCAACAGGTTAAGTATTTGATGAGCAGAGCAGGAAACACGGACGTTTGTTGACTTAAATCCTGCACCCGGTGACAAACCAGGGACGAGGGAGAGGTCACTAATGGTTAACCTGCTCCTCGGAAAACACGACAGTGTGGTTCATGATTAGCGCAGCGACTGGCGGCTACATCCCTGAGATGTATTCAGCTTCAGGCTACTCTTTTTTTTTTGCAGTCTGATCCTCCTGACTGTGGATTTTGAGGCTGTAGCTGTATTTGCTTTTGACCGAGGAGATTTACGTACTGATTAGGGCTGTCAAAGTTAACGCTAGAGTGAAGATACTGGTATCATATGAAACTATCCATTGGTACCAACCTTTTCATACTAGCTTGTTGCAAAGGAGGCTAAATAACGCTACAAACTTGCACTAAATTTTGGCGAGAAATGACTTTCATGGCCATTTTCAAAGGGGTCTCCTTGACCTCTGACCTCAAGATATGTGAATGAAAATGGGTTCTCTGGGTCACGAGTCTCCCCTTTACAGACATGCCCACTTTATGATAATCACATGCAGTTTGGGGCAAGTCATAGTCAAGTCAGCACACTGACACACTGACAGCTGTTGTTGCCTGTTTGGCTTAGACAATATTTCTCATTGTTTTGTGTTGTTAATTTGTGTTGTTGGGTAGTTATTTATTTGTCCTTTCCCATGTTGATAAGAGTATTAAATACTTGACAAATCTCCCTTTTAAGGTACATTTTGAACAGATGAAAAATGTGCGATTAATTTGCAATTAACTATGGACAATCATGCTATTAATCACAATTAAATATTTTAATTGATTGACAGCCCTAGTACTGATCCTTTTCTATTTCTGCTCTCATTCCAGAGATATCTCTTTAAACACTTTAAATCTTACATCTTATTCAGATTTCTATTACTATTTCACAAATGGCTGATGTGGCATATTTAACACAGAGCTCGGTGCAGAGAATATATTCTAACACTGGAGCTCTAAAGTGCAGTTTGTATTTAGATTTTATTTGAGTTTTTTTGTGCCGTGTTGTCAATTTCGAACCAAAACTGCCTTTTTACAGTATTATTAGAGAAGATATCGGTAGTACAGTCAAAATAGCTCTGAGAATGTGTGTGTGTGTGTGTGTGTGTGTGTGTGTTACCGTGCTGATCGTGGGTCAATGGTCCAGTCCAGCCCAACCACCTCATAATGAGACTGAGACAGATCCTCTAGACCGTAGTGAGCATCTTTAGCAAACACAATCTGGAACAGAAAAGTAAAGAGAGTAGATTTTTCAAAGCAACTTTTGTAGGAGTCATCATGAACCATTTTTGGTGAAATGCTGCCATCTTCTGGTCCTAAAGCAGAGCAGCTATTTCTAAACAGACCAGATGAATATTTAATGATCCCTCCTGGGAAACGGTGTTGTCGAAGCAACAGAGTGCTGATAAGAATAGAAGAGGGTATTGGAACTAATAAAGAAAGTAATTATAAGACGAGAACAAACAGAATACAGCAGGAAAATAAATAAATAGTTATCACAGTTGACTCGTTTGCAGTTTATAGATGATGTGCAGGTGTACATCATTAATTAGTGCAACAGTTCCGCTCGTGTGTGCAGCCGTCTCTCACCATGGGAATGTCCTTTCCCGCCTCCTTGAGTTTATCCTTGACGCTGCGAGCGATGTCTCGAAGGTAAGGCAGAGAGAACTCTTTAAACTCGGCCGGGCCCAAAATGCCGGCGTGGGACTCAAACACCTGCAGAGCCTGAACAACACACATACAGCTGAGGTTAAAGTGTTGTTTTTTTTTAAAACATGAAATAACAGATTTTTTTTTTTGCCACTTGGGGGCAGCAAAACAAACTGTAAACACAACATTAACATATTATTTCCTTATTAAGTTGATACAGCGAGCCAGTTAGCAAACAGTTGCCAATTTAAACATCCAGCAGACTAAGAGGAACATTAGCATTCATTCAGAGTTGTGTTTGCATCGACTGTAAAGACCTTTACATACCGGGGCTGTGACGAATAAACAACACGAAAATGCAAAATACTCGCCTGCAAATATTTTGCATCAAAACTATTCATATCGGCAGCGATGCAAATTTGTGACAGTTGCACTTTTTCAATAAGAGGTTTGAATAGATTCGTGCAGGCGGAGGACCAACTACTGAGGTCCTATTGACCCAGAGCAGCGCCTGGGTCGGCAGTCTGTCTGAGGTAAACTGTTGCATAACCTAAAGTACTGTAAGCTATTTTATTGAGTTTCCTTTTAGCGAAATGCTCTGAGTGAATTTGTCTCTGGTAACGCAGTTACTCAGTGTACATATCGAGGGCTTTTATTTTGAAAGGTAAAAACAGAAGGAGTGGATCTGGTATGCTCTGCCTTTGTCAAAGTTAAAAGAAGTATTAAAGTTTGTCATCTTGGTTCGGACTACGGAGCCTCCGTGTTGTTGTACAATATAGTGTACGATATGTAATATGTCTGGTCCGCACAGTGCGATTGGTCGATGCCTTTATTCGCGGTGCAAAAGCTCAGAAAAATCGACTTTGTTCTGAAAAAATTACATCGCTTTTTCGCCGCATAATATTCACGTTCTGTGCGAAAGTACTCTTGACAAAAACAACGGTTCGAAAAAATAAACTGACGTGCGAATTAATGGCAAGAACAAAGCATCCCCAGTGTGTTAAGGCCTTATGTCTAATATTCACGCTCCTTCTAGCTCTGTTTTGGTCTCCACCAACTCCTGAGAACAATATCTGGCTCTTTAGCTGCTAAATGCTCCACTATGTTCACCAGCTAGTTGCTAACTTCGTCTGTCTGCCGTTTGATGCAGGACAGGTAATGTAGAGTGAGTTTATCAGAGCTTCTTTGCTGAAAAAAGTGGTCTACTGCATTTAGAAAAAGACTGAACCAAACAGGAGAGAGGCCAGAAAACCAAAAATCACTTAAAGGACACTGAAAGACTAAGTAGAGCTGAAGGGAACTGCAGAATCAGGTGATAATTCTCTGTGGGCTCGTCACTACAAGTCGCTCCTTTCATATTGCACATTCATTTGATCCATTGTACCTAAATTAAGCTAGTTATATTGTTATATAAATAATATTCTCTCTTTTCTCACACTGCTGGTCAGCGTGGATGCTTGACACCTCTAGAGGAGGTTGTCCAGGTAGAAGGACAGACTCTCTACTGACCCAAATACTGAATACCGCTGTAAAAACGGCAGTGCACTCTGCTGATGTGACATTGTCTAGACTTTATGTAATAATCCGGTTTGTGCTCTCAGACTGTTCTTAACTGTTTTTGGGGGAGAAAATGCTGCCTCAACCGCAGTTTATGCTGATGCTGAGACGCAGGTTTGTTTCCATAAGGAGCGTGTGTGTGTAGGAGCTGCCGCAATCAGCAAATAGTATTTATGTCTTTGTTGCCATCTTTAAGTTAAATTTGCATGTCTCATGGCAGTGGTGCAACATAATCCAAACTGTAAACATGTGTCCAGAGATTAGAAGGTAAAGGGGTGTAACCTGAGCTCCAGCTGCCACCTGTCCCAGCAGATACTCCACTATCACATCTGTCAGCATCCTCAGCAGCATGTGGCTGGCCTTGGGGTGTCGGTACAGCCAACGCTTCGCTTTAGAGAAGGTCTTGGAGCCGCCGCCTTCTATCATGTAGGACATCAGCGTCCACTGTGGAGGGACACGGCAAAGAAGGGAGAGTAAGAATCACAATACTTTTGATTTTCATGCTTTTCTTGACATCGTTAAACGTCTCTAACCGGAGCTCCGGTGAATCCTATGAGCGGCACTTTGCCCTCTATCTTGTGTCGGGTCAGTGTGATGGCTTTGAAGACGTAGCCCAGCTCTTTGTCCACGTCTACTTTGGCCTGCAGACGCTGCAGGTCCTCTGGCTCCTTCAGGGGGTCTGGGAATGTGGGACCTTTACCTGCCACCATCTGGACATCCATACCCATGGCCTGCAGGGAGGAAGATGAACGAAAGAATGATATAAAGACTAAGGCCGTCAAAGTTAATGCGATAACAACGCGTTACATTTTGAACAGATAAAAAATGTGCGTTTAATCTTGATCAAATATTTCAAACGATTGACAGCCCTAATAAAGACACACAGAAAATTTGAGATGGAGAGACGGAGTGAGTGTCCCGAAAACAGCCAAGCCCAGCTATACATTACTAAAACATTTTGTGCTACATACAGGTTTTTATATGGCTGTAGAACTTGGAAAATTTATTTTTTTAAAGTCACTTTGTCTTTAATAACCAGGTAATCTGACTGCTTATATGCACACAACCCAGTGAAATGCTCTTTAAGGTGCATTCACAAAAAACTGTGCAGTCTACATGTTAGTGAATGAGCCCGGTCCTGATAGCCTTACCTGTGGGATAACCAGGATGTCAGAGAAGATGATGGCAGCATCGAAGGGAAAGCGTCTCAGAGGCTGAAAATGGAAAAAAGGAAGACATTTAAAAAAAGAAAGGAAAAGGGATAACATAAACGGAAAAAAATCTAGTTGTGATTTCTATTGTCTTGTAGTGGTAGCCTCACACTATCATCTCAATACAATATAACACTACTTATGAACTACTGTACTATTACTAAGTATATTAAAAGGGAATCAATAATTAAATGTTTTAAATTAATTATCAGTGGTTATTTGCATGTTAGAGCTTCTTCGTCCAAGCTGGTATTAAGCAATAAACATACATTGTGGCAAATGAGTTAACTGTGATGAAAATGTGAATTTTTAGACAAAATAAAACATAAGTAAACACACATTAGGATATATTTTGGTTTTATTCCACTTGTGTTTTGCTATACATTAGATATTATTGATATTTTAAATGCTTCTGATCATTCAAAATATTTTTTTCAGTAATTTTGTTTCAGTAATTTAATTAGTCAAATTGAATTTGCAATGGGTATTTGCATGTAGGAGAAAATTCTTGTTAATCTAACACTGTTGTCTTGGAGGATAACCCTCTGAAAACATATTTTCAAATTAGACCTTTCATAATAAGTTTGATACCTGCAGTGTGAGCTCACAGCAGGACTCTGGTGACCGACATGTCTCAAAGAAGTCCTTCGCTGCTCTGGTCTCACGAAACTCTGCAAATTAGATTCAACAAAACATTAATGTCCTAATGACGTCTTAAATGTCTTAATGATGTTTGTCCTAAATTCTACCATTGAAAGACATGTATTTGAAGTCACAAGAAAAACAAGACGATGATGCAAAGAAAGTCTTTGACTTTTGGTCAAAGGGAGTGAAGGGAGAGAAGAAAATAGTATTTCAGAAAAGAAAGCAGCAGTGATCTAGTACCTGGTAGGTATCTTCCAGCCTGTCTCATACACCAGACAGGGACATGTTCAGTTTCTTCTCCTCGTGCTGCTCGTAGGAATGTATCGTTCTGGAGCTGGGGGAAGTCCTTCGGGCTGGATAGGAAAAAAAAATCCCTAAGTTTAGCATCAGTCTCTATTCTGCTTCAAATAGAGAGAGGACTACCCCTCTGCTACACTGAAAGAGAATAAAGTATGTAAGGATTATAGCAATGCAATAATAAAGTATCCAAAATAAATCAGCACCAGAGCAACATTCCCCAGTACCAGAACAAGCCATTATCTCAAAGACACAGAGATGTGACTCCACTTTTTGTGGATAATAATTCACATTCATTGTTCCTATTGACTCTCATTTGTTGTATTAGTCACACCAATTTTACATTTTAAATTGCATGGGAGTGTCCTAATCACTATAGCCCGAAGGCTACAATACAGTACAAAGCTTCTGTTATCGAACACACAGGCGTACCCCTCCCTTTAAACCAGCAACTCTATAGGCATCCAGCTGAAGAGCTGTCAATGACATGAGATGAGAGATATGAGAGATAACACTCCTCTGCTCTCTTATCATCGTCCAGCAGTTGGACAACGGTTGAATGAATGGCTGCTTTGGATGTTTTATGAATCATTAAAAATTGCTTTCCAGTCAGTGACTTAAAATGCAGATCACTGAAGCCTCTTAACAAAACAAAGCATGTTAACTTTACTGTAACTCTTTAACATATACAGAATTAGACTCTTGACTTAAATGAAATAGAAATAATGGTAATTAGTGTTTAATAATTGGGATAACTCAGGAACTACTGTGATCTATTATTTATTCTGATATCATCCAGTACCAATCAGTACACAATGCCAACAATAAAAGTTATTCCCACAATATGTTTTCTCACTAAACGACACTATGGAGATTAAGCCAATTCAAACTAAACTAAACAAACAAAAATACAATTTTAAAAGAATGCACTACTCTTAGATGAATTATATATATGCCGAATTTATCAGAAGATCCAAATGACTCTTTGAAGCTAATAATTTATGTTGCAAAGGGAATTAACCCTTATGTGTGAGCGATAGAGTATTAAATTGCTGTTTTTCTGAATGAGGTTCTGCATGAAAGAAGCAGCTGTGCTTATCAGAGTTAATATGTAGCATTAATGACCAGGAAATGTTCCTATTTTGTTGTGAAGACAGGATTATAAAGGGTGAACAAAATGCATTCATATTATGTGAAGAATTGTTTTCATAATAATGACACAGGCAGGTTTCATAACATCACTCAGCTAGCAGCCAGAATGCTAATGTAATAGTGTTTGTTTAGGTTAACAACAGGAGTACTTACAGGATTAAACCGTCCTTGCTCATGTTGGCGGTGTTGAGGAGGTGAGCTGTTCTATCAGAAGCTCCTCTGTGTCTCTGTACTGATGTCTGTTACGACCTGCGGCTCCTCAACTGTCATCTAAACCTGCTGGAACAACAACTCTCTCTCTCTCTGCTGCTACAGCACTGAGCTGCAGGGCATGGCCATGTTGGAAGGTCATGTGACCAGACCCGGAAACGAGCCGCGGTTTCAAAATAAAATACTGTTTTTTAATTGTTTTTTTTCTATTGTTTGTTACTCATCAAATATGGAATGGATACAATAATAATAATAATAATAATAATAATAATAATAATAATAATAATAATAATAATATTTTAAATGGATAAAATAATACTATTTAAAAAAAAAATTAAAAAAAATGTTCTTTACAGATTTAATATTATTTTGTGAAAAATATCCCTTACCAAAAAAGAAGTATATTCAAGTGTGCTATTAGTATACTTCTTTTAAACTTAAAATAAGAGAGTATACTTTTAGTATTATTATTAAAAAAATATACTATACTGGGCTTATACTGACAAATATATGAAAAGTCTAAGTACATTTGGCTTATACTTGTAATCTTTTATAAAAATATATTTATGTTTTTTTGTTTTTCTATTATTTGTTACCCATAAAACATAAAATGGATAAAATAATATTATTTAAAAACATTTTGGATTTAAAAAAAAAAAAAACATTTTTCTTTACAGATTTTATATTATTTTGTGAAAAATATCCCTTACCAAAAAGAAGTTTATTCCAGTGTGCTATTAGTACACTTCTTTTAAACTTAAAATAAGAGAGTATACTTTTAGTATTATTATTAAAAAAATAATTTTCTTTACAGATTTAATATTATTTTGTGAAAAATATCCCTTACCAAAAAGAAGTTTATTCAAGTGTGCTATTAGTATACTTCTTTTAAACTTAAAATAAGAGAGTATACTTTCAGTTTACTTTTTATTTACTTATCATAGATAGGCTATACTTAACAAAAGTATACTGGGCTTATACTGACAAGTATACCTGTACAGAAAAGTTTAAGTATACTTGGCGTATACTTGTACCTTTGATCGAAATATACTTAAGAAAAGTATATTCTTGCCTTATAGGCCTACAGAGAGGTATACTTGGCTTGTAATTGTGCTTACATTTTGATAGAGTAGCCTATTAAAGTGTGTGAGAGTTTGTAAATAAATGAATAAAATAACGCAATTTGATTAATGAACATACACTCTTCCAGTTTTGTGTGTTCTCTGAATTATTGTAAAAATATAAATATGAAATTAAGGTCTGTGCCACTGATTTTTAACCTTTGTTTAATTGCTTGACACATGTTTAAATGTTATAAATGTCATACATGGATTCTGACTACAATGTTAAAATATTAAATTACTAAAATGTAAATATCACTATCCTTCTATTGGCTGTACTTTTTGATACCAAGGACATGAAGCTACTTGTGGCTTTAACTTGAATGCAATGAGCAGAATCAGTCCGGATGAGTCTCTCAAACTAGAGTGAGAGCTAAATCTTTTAAGTATGAGCTAAATGTACAAAGACACCCAACACAGAATAACCTCATACACCTTTTAGTCCATGCAAAACGTACACGTTCTCAGTTCAAATATCAACAAGTATACAACTCAAATGTTCATTAAATGACAAACAGGTGATTCCCATGTTCAAAATAGCCCACACAGGTATATCCTTCCTCTGTACATTTAAGGTTAAGTTTAAATGTATTATTTATGCTCAAGTATACGGAGAGCCACCCAAAGTCAAATCCAGTGCAACTTCAAAATCCAGATTACATATTTGATTATGATATACCTTATCTAAAATGATGAAATGATACAGAGAAGAGGTTCCACATTTACCCATCGAAACAAACAAAAAAAGCTACAGCACTTCAATATGAAGTGGACTTAAAGGTGATCACCCCTTCACTGGTCAATGCAAAGACAAGCAAACAGAGACAACTCAAACAATTGTTATCAAACAGATATGGGGGTCCCATAGTTAGAGCAGCTTATGAAATAATAAGTCGTGAAATGTAAAACGGATAGTCATATCCTTACATGTATATATTTTTGTAGAGCATGATTTTGCTCTAATACCCTCCTTAACTATCAACCCAAATGGAAATGTTATTATGGAACATCACAACATATAGTATCGGCGTATTGCTGCTTTTCACACAGCTTAAGTTTCATGAATACAATGAACATTTAAAATAACAGCAATAAAATGACACATTATCATTTTGAAGTCAAAGATATGATCAATAAATGTTTGCTCAATATGAAAAGGTGACCAGAAGTGTACCTTTGCCACATTTATTTACAGACCCACGTCTCTATGAGGCAGCTGTTTGTACAGAAATGAAGACACTAATCCTCCTATATTCTGTCCTACGTTTGCAAACTCTTTGTATAATGTCAGCCGTTTGTTCAGTCCCTCCGTACACAATCATATATTGAAATTTATTTGGTCCAAATATTTAAACGCAAGGCATAAGACTAGTTTGAAAAAGTGAGAAAAAAAAACACAATTAAGTGTTAACTGTTGTATATAATGCTCATCTGTTTTTTATCAATTTTGTGCAAAATCCATCTTGCAATTTTTAGGATGTATCAGGCTCAGTTTTAAAGCTAGAGTGAAGATACTGGCATCATATGAAACTAGAAAACCTAAGAAATTCATTGGTACCAACCATGTTATACTATCTTGTCAGCAAGGAGGCTAAATAACGCTCCAAACTTGCGCTCAATTTTGGCAAGGAAAAAACTGGCATGGCCATTTTCAAAGGGGTCCCTTGACCTCTGACCTCAAGATATGTGAACGAAAATGGGTTTTATGGGTACCCACGAGTCTCCCCTTTACAGACATGCCCACTTTATGATAATCACATGCAGTTTGGGGGCAAGTCATAGTCAAGTCAGCACACTGACAAATCTCCCTTTAAGGTACATTTTGAACACAAATGTGCGATTCATCGCGATTAAATATTTGAATCGACTGACAGCCCTACCCAGAATGCTTAGAGGAGAGATTAACTGCACAAATGATAGTACTTGAATATAGAATAATCTGGGAACTGTATACTGTATGTTATGAACAGCAAATATCAGAGAAATACATTGTATAAATGTATAGAATGTGTCGTACATAATATTACAAAGCTCCAAACATAATGTGGAGTGCATTTGAAATGTCTTTATTTGTCCATCTCTATGGTTGCTGCTGGTATTGTCCCTCTGTGGCGGTGTAGAAGTCATCCAGGACACTCTGCATGTACTCAAAGGTGGGCCGCTCTTCGGGTTTGTTCTTCCAGCAGGACATCAGGATCTCGTAGAGCTCGGCGGGACAGTTGTCGGGCTGAGGCATCCGGTAGCCGCGCTGTATCGAGGTTATCACCTCTACTTTGGTCATACCTGAGGACAATATGCAAAGCTTGAGTATGAAATCACCAGTAGAGGGCAGTAACGCTTCATAACACTAAGAGCCCAATACCCACATACTACCACACTATTATGTATGCCAGAAAAAAAATGAGTATGTACCAATACATAGTATGTCAAATGCAGTATGCCAAAAATACCAGGATGTCCTAATACATCCGGTCGCATTTTGCAGTATGCAAGCCAGCATGGCTATTCTGCCACAAAAGCCCCAGGTGCAACTAGTTTGTGGTAATTTGATCAGTAGTTTCTTTGTTTAGGAAAATGTCAATATCCACTGCTATAGCACAATCTCAAATGACACGATAGGGTTGGCTCCAGGAAGGTCCGTTTCATTACCCAATCCTTGAAAAGGGAACCCTGCATCAAAATTTAATCATAAAGCTTTTAATCTTTCAGCTGATAATTTAATACTCTTAATCTAATACTAATACAGTCTTATTAAAGGTCTTATTGATAATAATTTTACGTAGACAAATCATTTAAAAACAAATAATACCTCTACAGAGCCTTATTATGATTGTGAATTCATTATTTTGAAAAATTGGTGGGTCCAAAATTAATATATATATATATATATATATATATATATATATATATAT
>CAKAKR010063726.1:0-12004 GCA_916700685.1 Adelosebastes latens | reverse complement strand
ATAATATTATATATATATATATATATAAATTATTAACTGGAACAATGGACCTTAAAAGTACATAAAAAGCTGCAGCAACGGCACCAAGTATTTCCTGTAAACAATTTTACCTTCTAGAAAACTACATTTCCCATGTTTCCTCATAGCCGTCACTTGCGGTCCAATGAAAGTGACGTATACATACAATCCATATAAATACGACGTCGCTGAGTTATGACATTCTTAGTGGAGACGATTCCTTAGCGACCGGTACGTGAGTCTTTAAACTTGTTGGTATCACAATCCATGTTAATCCTCTTCTTTTTAAACCAATCGAACTAATCCTTCACATGTTCCCTTTTGTTTACAGCCTTCCCTTCTCGACATGAGAGCTAAGGTTTGTATTTTATGTCTGTATGATCAAATAATCATTATTCCTAATGGTGCTAATATTTGCTAGCTTGAGCATGTTGACGGGCCAGCACAACACGCGGCTCACTAGCTCTCAGCTGTACAATGCGTGTTTTTATGCCAGTTATATGTGTTATATTGTCCAGTTCAGTACATTTACATGTGTATTTATAAATGCAATAATTAAACGAGATATATTATCTTTCTTTTTTGCAGTGGAGGAAGAAGCGCATGCGCAGGTAAGCATGTTGTGGCGCATGTTTTTTTCCATGCACTAGTATGGAGTCTACCTTTACACCACTTGTTGTGTGATTGATTTCAGGCTGACTTGTCTCTTGTAATGATCATTTTCTAGGCTGAAGCGTAAAAGGCGAAAGATGAGGCAGAGGTCCAAGTAAACAGTCCTCTTCCGCCATCATCGCTGTGACGAGCACATGTTCATGTTTGCCAACCACAGCTGAAGACCCTGGACCCTCCCGGTGACAAGTCCTGTCAGTGGCGCCCACATCAACCAACCAAGAGGCAGCTGAATGTGATGCTGAAGAGCTGATTCAAGACCTGCTGGATGACAGGCTTTTCCTCTGGGACATTTCTGGACTCTTTGTTCTTAATTCCTCAACTTTTGTCTTTTGTTTATACTGTGATTAAAGGTTTTGGTTTCTAGTTAATTTACAGATCTCGTGTGTTGTTTTTACTAGCAGCCTGCTTATAAGGACTTCTGGAAGTGGTATTATCTGGTCAAGTAGGTAGGAAAAGCACAGGTGTAAATAATTAAATTAATGATGGTTTAATACTATTTAGCTAATACAGTTTTAGGATTGGGACGTTGTGCATGCTGGGTCATGGCTGACTTGGACACTTCAACAGCCATGATTAATGTTATTAGTTGCACCTATGCTACATGTCTGCTGTGAAAAAGGCCCGTTACGATTAGATATTCCTTTTAGTCCCGCAGTGGGGAAATTTGCAAACACAAATTTCCACAATGCGGGACTTATAAAGGAATATCTTATCTAAGTGCAGTTACCTGGTTTAGTGACTGCTTCACCTTCAGTGAGCGACTGACCAGTGGTGGAAGAAGTATTCAGAGCCTATACTTATGAAATTAATATCAGTTTAAAATTAGTCTGTTACAAGTAAAAAAAAAAAAAATTAATTTCACTTTTAAGTTCTCAACAAAATGTACTTGTGTATCATAGATGAGTAAGCTTCTTGGTATACAGCCCCTTTACTCTGACTATTGTTACTAATGCATTAATGGATAAGCATTTTAACAATTTTATATAGTTATGGATAATCTGCAGAAATGCATCTGTTACAGAACGTCGTGGGCACATGTCTCTAAAAAACATTTCCAATTCTATCCACATCCCATGACTTGAGTGGGTGTGTGAATGCAGTAACCTTTTGCATAGAGCTCACTCGAGCCAAACGGCTCTGAATATATCTTGTTTTTACCCTTGAAAATGGTCCAATAATTCATCCCGTCCTTGGCCAAGGTGATTAGATTCAGGCTATTGCTGAAAAACACTATTAAAGAGGATAGTATCCCTATTCTGTTTCATTTGCAGTTACAATCCAAGCTAAAGCAGTGAGGAGAATCCTGCTTTCAGTATTACACCGTTGGATACATTGCACCAGATTGAACCACAGTAAATACTTCCTTATTCAAGGCAGAAGTAAGAATTATGGTACAAGTAAACTGAAACTTATATACACTGTAGTGACCTTTTGACCTCTTCCATGGTGGTGGCTGATTGAGAGTACTGTAGTTTAACACTGACTGGCTTTGAGTAGCAAAAAACAGGAAATGAGGAATGTCCAAAAAATGAAGTTAAAGTTGAACTCAAAATGGGTTTATTCCAGATTCTTTAAATGTATCAAAAATATGAAATCAAAACAGAAGGCAGCAGCTACAAAACCCAGACGTTTAAAGCTGTGTCTCCAATCAGCGGCCACCATGGAAGAGGTCAAAAGGTCACTACATTAAAGGTTTAAAGCTGTGTCTCCAATCAGCGGCACCTGGCCTTCTCTTGGCCAGGCTTTTATCCCCCATTAGCACACTCCAAGCCTGTAGAGGGAGGCAAAGCAAACTGGCAAACAAATGAGAAATTGGCTCCTACATACACTATATTTTATGAATGGGACAAAATGTACCCCTAATATTGACATACGATGGGCACATCTCAAGACAGAAACCTGATGTGGACATCAGTTTTCAGAAGACGCATACTCTTATTGTTTCTCTTTCGGGAAGAATCAGCTTTTAACACAACGGTCTGATCCTGTCAGTCATAGAAAATAGCTTCAGTGTACTCTAATAACAAATAACTGATCATCTGCATTTGTAGCTTGAATTTTGGTCTTTTTGTTTTCTCTACTGTCATGGTGGTGTTGATGTGAGCGTGTGCTGACAGAGCTCTTAGCATTGACCTTACCTAAGTGGAGGATGTAGCATCACAAATTGATGATGTAACTTAAAGGGGACATATCGTGCTCATTTCCAGGTTCATACTTTTGGGTTTCTAATAGAACATGTTTACATGCTTTAATGTTCAAAAAACACCTTATTTTCCTCATACTGTCCATCTGAATATCCCTGTATTCACCCTCTGTCTGAAATACCACATTTTAGCACCGGTCTCTTTAAGCCCCCACTACCTAAAAAGCCCAGTCTGCTCTGATTGGCTTGAGAGAAAAATATGGTGCACCTTTGCAAAGGTAGTTCTCAAGCTGTGATTCTAATGAGCCGGCATGTGACATAGGAAGGGGAGCCAAATCTGAATGTCTTGTTGAATCACATGTTTTCTGATCAGGGCAGCCCACAAAAAAACAGACTGGGTTGTCTTTTTTCACAGTTTGTGGGTTGGTTGACACTCCAGATACCCAAATGTATATGCACAAGCACTGAAAAAGAGAGTTGTTCATGATATGTTCCCTTTAAACGGCACTGACCAAACAGATCCAACAGATGACAAAACTGTTGGTTGGAGGCAGCGTGGCCCAGTAAATACTGTTCATTTCTTAACTGTGGTAAAGGTAATAATATTGGCACAATGATCCCAAGTCTTTTTCTTGCTTTTCAAAGCCCAACTTTCTATGTGCACATCAATGGTAATCAAATAAACTCCAAATAGCCTCTGCAGAGTTTGCAATAGCAGCCACTAAAAACTTTAAAGGTGCTAAATTTAATATCCAGAGCATTAAAGAGGAACTATTATGCTTATTTTTCAGGTCCATACTTGTATTTTGGGTTTCTACTAGAAAATGTTTACATGCTTTAATGTTCAAAAAACACTTTACTTTACTCATACCGGCTGTGCTGCAGAACCTGTTTCACCCTCTGTCTGAAACGCTCTGTTTGAGCTTCTCCTTGCTTTGTTGACATCGCCCAGGCCGGCTGCACGTGCTTTTAGTGCATGTAAGCGTGCCCCACTGGCTAGCTCACGGCCGCTGCTCTGCGCTGCTCTCATATGGAGGTTACAGCTGACAACGTCGTCTTGACTGACGGATGTAGCACCCACCCTCCGGTTTCCCCTCAGGTAAACACAGTTATCTCTGTCAGCACTTTCGCCGTTGTTTGCACTGTTTAGCGCTGTTAGCTGCAAGCCACTTGCTCGCCATCACCATGTTGAGAGCTGTTGAGAGGCAATAGAAATGCTCCCAATCCCGAAATTTTGCACCTTTAAGTAGATGACGTAGTGTACGCTGTTCAAAATACGGAAATGCCCAGAAAACAGATGTTATAGTACCCACATTACCCTTATTAAACAGGCTGTCTTAAACAATTCACTTAATTCCACTTACTTTACTCAACACATTTAGTAAATATTGCATGTTTATTACATAGTAATTAGGAAATGTAACAGTTACACATTTATACGGTATAACACAAAAATTAGGCAAATTAGAACTTGTCCATCCAGCTTCTCTTGCTGCCCTGAATACATTTACATTGTTGACTATAAATCCATGTAAAACAAGTATTGGCAAATCCGATCTGACAGCTGACTGACAGGAGGTCCAGTTTGACCTTTGACCTGTGTCACATTACTTGACGTGTTTCACCATCCTGTGACTGCTACTTCTGTTTTCATTAGAAATGTTTCATTACTGAAATGAAATGATGTGGTTGTTTATTGTACTTGTTCCTTAATTTGGACAGCCTTGCTAATCCTGTGAGCAAATGTGGGTTATAGTTGCATTGTGTGGGCTTGAAGGCCTTTTGGTACAGATTTCTATCACACAGACCAGTGACGCACGACGATTCATGATGTTACTGCAGAAAATGGAAACTAATAATCTGTAAACATCATCAAATGAATAACATACAGATGGTACAAAAAGATCTGGTTTACTGTCATTAGTAGTTCGTACAAGTATATGGATATATTGTGTGTGTATATGGAGAGGATGTGTGTTGTTCTCTTGAATGCCCCAGACAGATTTCTCTAAAGGGAGACAATAACGGCTAATCTTATTTTACCATATATCTTGAAAAAATCCATCTCAGCTCAATACTCCTGTCAGACTTGGGAGAAAAAAAACTCCCACTGTGGCTTGTAAGATGCACGAGAGGGCCACAAAGAGGGTGCTACTCATTTTCTTTCTTGCAAGGAAACATCAATATTTTTTATGAACACAGTAAATCACATAAAACCAGAGAGACAAAACACTCTTGATACTAGTTTGGAGGTTTATATATCAACAAAACAGGCATGTGACAAGCCACCACAATGTGGTTACTGTGGTCAAAATATAGCACTGAAGTGGAATTTACAACAACAATTCTGAGATATAAATACCCACAAAGGCTATATACATGTACAATAAGTACCAAATGTAAAATAACACATTGCACAAGAAAGATAGCTCTTGAAATAAAAAGAAGGAAATAGCATAGGTATAAATATCAAATATGTCAAAATGTAGTAGGTTATAAAGAGAGTTTGAATGGTTGTAAGAATATGAGGAAGTGGAAGAATGGAAACTTACTGCATTTGGTTTACACATTAGCCTTTATGTAGCCCCATAAACTGTGATATTGGTCATTCTGAATCATAAACTCATTGTACTTCAGCTCTAAATCTCACTGGATCTCATATTGAAATCTCAAAATGTGAATTACATGTATATTTGTGTTGTTTTTAGGCCATTTGTTGTGATCAATAGAGAACATGGTTATTGTTGCTGACTGCCTTGACTGTGTCTGTTTGCATAAAGGATCATCAACGTGTTTCCAACCTCTGAGCAAATACAGCTGTAATTGGCTGTATCCAGGCAACCAAAGGGAGGGAGCCTGGGCTGTTTTTAGTTGCCAAGCATAAAAGCTATTAATGAGAAACGTGGACAAACCATGCACTACCCAAAGTGCACCTGAATGACAAATTCTCCATTGACCTGCTGGTGCGTAAACATTGAGTTAGTGCCCATTTGGCGCACATCCTGGTGGTGTCTTATTTTCGATAAGATTAAGGGGAACCAAATTATGGAGTAGCTTTTCACATCTATCAATAAACTGTTCATCTGTCAAATGTTTCAAAAGTCGCTTAAAGGGCCATTTAATTGCTGTCTTGTAATTGCTTTTCCTCCATGTTGTCCATGTATATGTTTTTATATTTTTTATTTTTTCCCCACTCACAATGTTGTTTGGTTAAGATTGCCCAGAAGTCATTATAGATATTTAAATCAATATCCTCCTCACAAACACTAACCATACACTTCCACGCAACACACACACACACACACTTATCTTTTTTGATATATTTACTGTATTGTTATTGTTGTTATTATATATATCTTGTCCTAATAGTTTGTTATCACTATTATGTACACTGTAAACAATTGCTGTTAATTTACGGCAGGATTTCAACAGTATTAACCTGTTATTGCTAAAAACAGTGCTTTACTGTTAATACGAAAGAAAACCTGTTAAATTACGCTCATAGGCCGTTTTTTAACTGAACTATAATGCATTCTTAAAAAACAGCACTTTACTGCTCATCAACTGTCTAAAGTATCATCAGTAACAGTTTCATGTAGTATTTTTTTGACTTCTGGGACCTGATCTGCACATGTGAGGCTTGTACATTGTACATGATTGGAAAATCAGTGAATTAGCTTTATTGTTCTTCACTCATATGTTGTTATGGTTTGCATTCTGTGCTTGTAGCCAGCTACAGACAGACATTTTGGGAAAAGTGTCAACAAGTCTATTATAGCCCCTTTCCTAACAAGTGCCTTTAATTGTATTTAGTGTGACAATTCCTATGTCTGTAACCTGCTAAGTCTATTCATCTAGGCAAAAAATAATGTTTATTAAAATGTATGTAAAATATACAACCTAAATAGTGCATTAAAACAAATCAGTAAGATAATGTAAAAGAAAGGTGGAAAAACAGCTATATAATGTATCTTTAAACAGTAAATTAACTGTAAAATACTGTGAAATTAATAAAAAAAAAACGTTCAAACAGTTTTTTTCATTAACAGTACAAAGCTGTAAATTTCAGCGACAGTATAATAATGTTAATTTTACAGTAACATAAAAGGCAACCCTGCTGCCAGTTCTTTACTTTTATTTTACTGGGAAATTCTTAACAGTGTAGTCATATTATTTATATTATATTAATCTTGTCTCTAAAGGTGGAGGCTTCAGATAAGCCCAGTGGGGTTTTTTTTTGCCTCTTCCTGCACTTTATATTATTCATTTATTTTTTTATTTATGTTGTATAGTCTTATATTGTGCAAAACAAATACAAAAAAAAAACCTGCTGGTGCGTAAACATTGCGTTAGTGCCAATTTGGCGCACATCCTGGTTGGTGGTGTCACGACTCTTGCAGATTATTGGATTATCTCTTGTAGAGGCTGATCAGCACGGTGGCATCAGCTGAGAGTGTGCAACTCGATAATACACCTTTTCTCTGTCAGTGAAGCTTGTTGTCGCTGTCACGCTCAGTTGTAAAAAGCTGCTGCTGCAGTGGAGATGAGCGCTTGCGCATGAAGCAGGATTTCATCCGGTTATGTAGAGAAGAAGATAACGGGTTGAGCAGCACTGTGTGCATCATTAGTACAGTATTATTTGGGCGTAGTGGCTCTTTTATAGTTGATGATGATGATAATGATGTTTCTCTGCATAAGACGTGCCCTTCGGTGTCTTCACATCAAATAAACAATCGCTACTCCAAGTCGTCTATTCCTTCCGCCATTAAACCAGTAGCTATCTTGAATGAACGATAACAAAAATGTTTTATTTACTTTGAATGTAAAGTTATTTTTGCACTAACAATATAATGGTTGTCCGTGTTTTGCAATTATAAGGTACATTCCTGGAATGTAGTTTGCGATGTGCAAGACATTTGAGGACGTCATCTTGGGCGTTTGGGAAACACTGATCGACATTTTTCACCATTTTATGACATTTTATAGACCAAACAACTAATCGATTAATCGAGAAAATGATCAACAGATTAATCGACAATGAAAAAATAATTGTTAGTTGCAGCCTTAGTCCTGTGTTCCCCAGCTTAATATCCTCTTAATATGACACACTAATGAGGGGTTTATGCTCTCAGCAATGTTTTTTTCCCCTCAGTCAAATGTTCAGCATTGTAGCAACTCATAATGTAATAATTTAAAGGTTCCATATTGTGCTAATTTTCAGGTTCATATGTGTATTTTGTGTTTCTACTAGGACATGTTTACATGCTGTAATGTTAAAAAAAAACAACTTTATTTTCTTCATACTGTCTGCCTGAATATACCTGTATTTATAATATTATTTGGCACTTTATTCTATTTATTCCTTTATTCTTTTTATCTCGTCTTGTTTTTATTCTTGTATTTATTGCAAATATTTTTATTCTTGTACTTTTATTGATCTTGCACCTCCCCATATGCCACCTATACTGTGTTTACCCTCTGTCATTGATGATTGTGCAGTATGAATGTGTATATATATGTCTCGGTGGACAGTCCTTAATATTCATAGTATTTCATTGTATCTGCTAAATAAATAAATAAATAAATAACAATAATAATAATAACAATAATAATAATAATAATTCCAAAACATAACATTTTGTGGCTTTTATTGATCTTGCACCTCCCCTATATGCCACCTATACTGTGTTCCCTCTGTCATTGATGATTGTGCAGTATGAATGTGTATGTATATGTCTCGGTGGACTGACTGCAGAAACTGAATTGCCCTTCGGAGATAAATAAATAAAGCTATCTGTATCTGTATCTGTATCAATCGTTCACTTTTTGTCGTCGTAATTTACGCTCCGCCCGAGTCGTGGCGCATATGACGCTCCAAGTTAATTCTAGGGTTTAAGGTTTCTACTGGATTTCATGTGAAAGGAAAGGAGGGCTTGAAAGCAAGAAGAGCCCGCCCTCACTCACGGGTCTTTGGTCTCTGCTTGCTTGCTCTGCTCTGTGAAGAAGAGAGAAGCTTTGACACGTAAATGAAACGGTGCCCTGCTGCAGAAGGAACTGAGGAGGAGTGGAGAGAAGCAGCAGCAGCCGTCATCATCATGGTTTAACAGGATCGAAGCGCGCAGTTTAATCGGTGATTTTCTCCATGGTTTCTATATTTAAACGGCGGTGAGTCTTCAGTGGCGCTTGCCAGCCACTCAGTCAGTCATAGAAGCGTTTGAAGCTGGTCGAGCCAGTGAAGTCAAACGGATCTTGCGATGCCAACCGCGGCGGATGCATTCATGAGCGGAGGTGGAGGAGGAGACACGGTGATTACAGCTCCGGCCTTATTACCGAGCCAGCCTCCAGGTGAACGAGCACTGGGCGTGCTGTGGTCCTTTGCAAAATGCCTGGGTGCTCTTCTCCCAGTGTACCTGGCTGGATATTACGGCTTCAGCATCAGCGTCGTCCTGTTCGGTCTGATGATCTACATGGGATGGAAACACAGTCGACTGGAGAAAGTGGCGAGGCTCAAGTCTGCCATGTACCTGCTGGAGAACGAGAGGGCTTTCACCACCGAGAAGGCTTTCAGAGCCAAGAGGGATCTACCTCCCTGGGTAAGTATTTATAAGCACTGACTGCATGCATGGCTCACCCACCTCCACCGCCTGCCATCATGATGGTCATTCTCCTCTCTGCAGTTTGTTATCACCTGTCACATCTGGCACATCTGTCAGGCTTGAACTTGAGCTGCATCTCAGCTATACTTTGCATCACAGTGATGGGCTCTTACATGCATATTACACATTAGTAGGTCATTATGTTATTGCTCCTAGTGTCTTGTAAGCCCATGTGGGATGGGCATGTTTTGGCGCATGACACTTTGAAAAAATAAATTGACTTACTATTAGGCACTTGCTGTTGTTTAGTGTGTTATGTAGAAGCTCCAGACTTCTTAAAGTGAACACATTTATACTACACATTAGCAGGTCATTATGTTATATTGCTCCTATGTTTGTAGTGTCTTGTGAGCCCATGTGGGATGGGCACGTTTTGGTGCATGACACTTTGAACATATAAATTGACTGACTTTTTTACCATTAGCTCCAGACTTCTTAAAGTGAACACATTTACGCATAAAAAGACACAGACTAATGGCTTCATTACAACCCCTCAGATAAATAATCATCTGTCAGGCTGAACTTGAGCTGCATCTCAGCTATACTTTGCATCACAGTGATGGGCTCTTACATGCATATTACACATTAGTAGGTCATTATGTTATTGCTCCTGTGTTTGTAGTGTCTTGTAAGCCCATGTGGGATGGGCATGTTTTGGTGCATGACACTTTGAAAAAATAAATTGACTTACTTTCTTACCATTAGGCGCTTGCTGTTGTTTAGTTTGTTACAGTGATGGGCTCTTACATGCATATTACACATTAGTATGTCATTATGTTATTGCTCCTATGTTTGTAGTGTCCACCTCTTTCCTTTGGCTTTTGAATGTACTTGAATTGTTGTTACTATTTGGCCTTTTATAATGCTCATTATAACAGTCTTTTACTCATGGATTTTATCTTGGTCTCTGTCTGTGGATGTGTGTGATTTTGTTGTCTGCTCTGTTGACCTGTTTTTATTCTGCCTATGTCTGTAAAGGTCAGCTCATGTTGTTTTAAATGTGCTATAGAAATAAATTTGACTTGACTTGACTTGACTCTTGTGAGCCCATGTGGGATGGGCATGTTTTGGTGCATGCCACTTTAAAAAAAATAAATTGACTTACTTTCTTACCATTAGCTCCAGACTTCTTAAAGTGAACACATTTACGCATAAAAAAGACAGAGACTAATAGCTTCATTACAACCCTCAGATAAATACGTGCCCTTTTTGTTCACAGTTGCCTGTTTCCCTCCTGTCCCCGACCAGCCCCATTTAGACATTCCTATTGTGCAGTGCCTGGAGAATTAGTGTGAACTGCTGCCACACTGAGGAATGTGAATTTAAATGTCACATGAGTTCTTTGCAGTGGAAAGGTGGAAAGAATGACACAAGCATAGAGGAGACCTTACACTGAGAGAGAAGCAGATGGTGAAATGCACGTCTATACTGTAATAAACTTATTTTAACTAGCTATAGCAGAGATTCGCTTCGTGTTTCCTCTTCCTGTTTCACTGCCATTGACCTTATCTGGCTCCAAAAACATGATGACTCATAAACATACTTCAGAGAGCAGAGAGCAGAGGCAGTAACCAGGACTACCATATCTGGATAGAAAGCAAAAGGAGAGATTGTAAACTGTGTGTGTGTGTGTGTGTGTGTGTGTGTGTGTGTGTGTGTTTTATAGCAGATAGGCCTAATCTTGAGATCTTATGTCTCTGTGGTTTGGAGGAAAGGCTGATGTGCATGTGGTTGATGGTTTCCTGAAATTTTGTCTAATTAGTTGTTAGGCCTGTGTTCTCCATTTACTTCTAATTTAAATGTGTAAACAGATACATATTTTATAGGTAGAGTGTGTAGGATTTGTAAAAGAATCATCTCAAGTATTTTAAAGGTACAGTGTGTAGGATTTGTTTGATTTATTACCACGGTTTTGCACTCCTTAGCTCACGATATCGCAGTTTCACAAGCATGTCAGAGAACTACGGTGGCCTTTAAGCAACGTAAAAACTTGAAAGGCTCTCTCTAGAGCCAGTTTGGTTTGTCCGTTCTGGGCTACTGTAGAAACATGAAGAGGACCCGCTCCCTATGTAGATATAAACGGCTCATTCTAAGCTATTGAAAACACAACGATAGTTCTGAATATTGTAGGGCTGTCAATCGCTTAAAATATTAAATCGCATGATTGTCCATAGTTAATCGTGATTAATCGCTAATTAGTCACACATTTGTATCTGTTCAAAATGGACCTTTAAGGGAGATTTGTCAAGTATTTAATACTCTTATCAACATGGGAGTGGGAGAATATGCTTGCTTTATGCAAATGTATGTATATATTTATTATTGGAAATCAATTAACAGCATAAGAAAATATGGCAAACTGCAGCCCAACAGGCAACAACGGCTGTCAGTGTGTCAGTGTGCTGACTTGACTATAACTTGCCCCAAACTGCATGTGATTATCATAAAGTGGGCATGTCTGTAAAGGGGAGACTTGTGGGTACCCATAGAACCCATTTTCATTCATATATCTTGA
>CAKAKR010063725.1:0-13809 GCA_916700685.1 Adelosebastes latens | reverse complement strand
GGAGTTCACGAGTTTCGCAAGCAGTAATTTAGACTGTTCGGCTCTGATTGGTTTGTTTTCATTCAGGCGTGGTGAAATCTTGCTAATGCCATTAGGAGCACTACGAGGAAGCAGAGGAACATGATGATTTTTTTTCACAGATTATCTGTCTCATGCACTACTGTCAGGATATAGTGACAGTTTTATAAAAAATAATTTTTAATCATATTTGCTCAAAGTTACCGATTGCAGCTTTAAGTAGCATAAAATGGAAATACTCAAGTATCTAACAATTATAATTGAATAAATGTATTCAGCAACTTTCGTCCACTGTAACAACGTAATATTGACAATGACACGATAAAATACAGTACATTGAGAATAAGATCAGCACTTCCTATAAAGACGGAACAAGTATTCATTGTATTGAAATGATCATTATTCAAATGTGAACTAAGAACAACTTGTTTTGTTTTTCAGGAGACCGACAGCGCTGGCGTATCTCATCCTGTGTACACTACCCTGCTTTGCTATTTTAATAGCCAGCTCCAAGGTAACGTCATCAGGACTGATAGTTCTTGTCACCTGTTGATGTGTTGTTCCGTCATGCTCCGACGGGGTCCTTGAACAGGCCTTTTTGTTGTAAATAGTCCCATTTGTGGCACAAGCTCGTTTTATGGCCCCCTTGTGTAAGAGAATGTGTTTATGATTATTCACTGAGTGATGGTTGACACGGCGCATTGCACCACAGACAAAGAAGAAGATGACTTGTCACCTCAGTCTCTTGAGATTTTCCTTCTTGAAGTTGCAAATATGTTCTCACCGTGTAATGAGAGGGACTTTGGCATCATCGCAGGGAAAAGAAAAAGACAGTGGAAGCATGTACAGCGTCACATGACTGTGCTCTCTCTCTAGGGTATTCAGTAACCCACAGTGAACATAACAAGTTGGCCATTAACTCAAACTTTAATATCGTCCACCACCCTAAAAAATGCAGATATGTGACACCGTGTCTTTTATTCATATACAAGCAAGGACATCAATAAGAGCATCTGGCCACACAAAGGCTTGTCAGACATATTCATGCATCAAATATTTCTTAATCTTGTTTTAAGGGCATTCAGCAGCATCTTGATGTCCATAATGATGAGGTGATAAAATCAGATGGCTTCATAAAAACTTGGCTCCTCATTCTCAGTCCAGCCAAATGCCATAATTAAGAGTTTCGATTCTGTTTCTTCCTGCTTCATCCCTCATGGTTTCTAAGTGGCAGATCGGTTCTTTCTACTATTGAATTCACATTAATGTTTGCTGTTATCGGTTGTACTGTAGGTGCAGGTGGACGGGGGACACAAGTTCGACCATTTCACAGAGTTGCCCGTTTCCTTGGTCCTCGTCTCCCTCATCTGTGTGGATATCATAGAGAGGATTCGCCCCTGCAAGCTCATCGGAAAATGTAAGTCTTGGCTAAGTTGTTGGTATTATTAAAAAACTAAATGATCTTCAAGTGTAGATGTCCTGCACTTTAAGTGTTTAAGTTTTATATTGTTTGCTCCCTGGGATCAGACGGATGAAGACTTTTCTCCAGTAGATATTTTATCATGTCACAGTAGGAAAAGCAGGCGCAAATAATAAAATTAATTATGGTTCCATTTAGCTGCTTCAGTTTCAGGGTCCTGGTATTGTGCATGCTGGCTCACTGTCACATTGTTATGACTTACTGGGCCACTTGACTAGAACAGAGACATATATGGTATTAGTATCTGCTACTAAATGGCTATTAATAACACCTTAGCTTTTCCTGCTATGACAAGTCAAAATGTCTGCTGTGAAAAAGGTGTGAATCATTACAGGTGTACACGTCACATACACATGCGCTGAGCTGATATCCTTATTATTGTCCATCGTATCAACATTTGGTCAGTTTCTTATGTCAACTGCAACAGACCTCCTCAGACCCTCAGAGGTCCCCAGGATGTCTGTGTGGCCATTACTTTATGGTATGGTATTTTGAGGCCCTGCCTTATAGAAGGTCCCTGTCCCAAAATCTAGTTTACCTTTAACACCTTTAAAGGAACAGAGTGTAACATTTCGGGGGATCTATTGGCGGAAATGGAATATAATATTAATAAGTATGTTTTCTTTATTTATAATCTCCTGTAAATAAGAATTATTGTGTTTTCGTTACCTTATAATGAGCCATTTATATCGACATAGGGAGCGGGTTTTCTCCATGGAGCCAGCCGCCATGTTTCTACACTGACTCTATAGAGAGCCATTCACGTTTTTGCGTCGGCCACCGTAGTTCTCCTACAGGCTTGGCACACGGGAGAAGTTTCAGTTGGTTACAATCTGCAACTTTACGACTAGATGCCGCCAGATCCTACACACTGCACCTTTAATATTTAATCAAGTTAATATTATGCTTGCACGGTGCATATCCTTAAACAAATGTATGTTTAATCAAATTGTCACAAATTAATTAACAGACAGCGAACCTGGAGCACGGTACTATTCCAGTGTAGACATACTGGTTGGTCTATGGGACGCTGGGCAAATTGACTTTAGTGAACGTATGGTGTCGGAGGGCCCACCGCTCACTTTCCCCCGGGGCCCACTAGCAGGCTAATCCAGCCCTGATGGCATATACAGTATACACAAGCCCCTAAAACACGTATTTTTTTCAATAGCTGATTTTCAGTTTATCCACGACCTGCAACTGTGACTATTTCATGAGTTTTTGTTGTCTGGTGGCCACAGTGAGCCAGCAAAGAGTTAAAAAGAAAGCGCTTAACGAATGACAATATCAAAACTTAATAAGAAAGGCATAATGAAGTTGATCATTTACTGTTTTACATTTACTCATTTACTCTATATGTTGAAGAGCAGGACTACAGTAGCTCCATACAGTCATGAAGTACACAGCTGTACATTCGGTTGCCAGTTTATAAGGTACACCTAACTAAAATGAATGCAATCTAATACAACAGTCCCGCAATGAATCCTACCTTCATGAAGGTTACAGTGTTCAGTTTCTGTTGAAACTCTTTTAGAGAGGTTAAAACGGGTAAAATTACCCACGGCTGTTTTTCAATCGTATGTAACTTTGTTTCAAGAAGATATTCAAGTCCCCCAGTCTGTGACTTTTCCTAAAAGTGTGTTAAGTAGCACCCCTATTGTTAAAAATTGTCACGATAAAGCCAGATTTGAAAAAATGGCCATTTATACATACATATTATTTGTACCTATAAGCGACAGCGGGTAGAGTTTACCCCTATAAAAAATGCAGTCATTTTCGCGCAATTAATTTTGTGTGTTTAGATAAATAGTCTATGTTGCTATGGCAACGCCTTGTGTCTCCTACTGTGTGCAATAGAGTTGCATCATAAGTCAAAGGCTAACCTTTATGGACAAGAGAAAGAGATTCATGAATTTACATCAGGCATCAGACTTGCTCGATGCATTGAATGAAGAAGAGTCTGATGGTGAGGAGGTTTCAGGTCTGAGCGATGTGTCCTGGGTTCATTGGGACTGTTGGTGTGAGTAGCATAAAAGGACTACAACTATAGTATTTGTTATACAACCCTGTGTTGTAAAATGACAAATAAATGAACGAACCTTGAAATCAATGCATTCTAATAGCATGTACATTTTTGGCAGTTTTAGGTATACAGCGACCCCTGGTGGTTCTCCATCTTGGTCGTTTAGTTTATGGTGTTGTTGAACTGTATTGTGTTATACTGATCGGTGTTTCTATTATTTTATTCATCCTACGTATATCAAGGAAAAATAACAGAAACACATGATGTCAGAATCAATTAATATTGGAGAAAAACGACAGTAACCAACGATCTTGACATTGGCTGTATGTAGTATAACAGCTGATGTTGTGTGTGATCTTGTCATTTTCAGCCGACAGCCTGGAGTCTGACTTTACCATGCCAGGCCCCGTCCTCACCCACCTGGAACAGGTGACCACTGTAACAGGCCAGCTGCACACCGATGAAGGCCAGAACGGTTTGACCCAAGGCCACCCAGAGGCCAGGAATGGCGGCACCTCAGGCAGATGGCAGGACCGCGCCGGCTCACCCAGCCACTCAACACCCAGCTCACGAGCACCCAGCGCCGCCTACCTGTACTCCTCATCGTCACGTCCACGGTCCTACTCTGGTCCTCTGGGCTTCCTGTGGAGGAGGGACGAGAGGTCAGAGGTGTTTGTGGATAGTTTCCTGTTCTGGCTAGACACTGTGGAGATGGTGAGAGTGGCAGGAGAGCCGTCAGTCTTCTACTCGGCCTGGGTGTTCCCCGTTTACATCCTCGCCTTTATTTCCACTCTCCGCATGGTCATCACTCCTCACAACCCTTTATTGTCTTCTGCTGGAGCTGCTCTGCAGGACCTTCCTTTCTTTATCCTCCGAGTCGCTCTGATTGTTGTGTTTGGTTATGTAACTCCTGTGTTGTACCCACTGAAAAATGTGCTGGTGAGCCTGACTTTTATCTATTTTACATTCCTGACTAGGCTGAGGATTTTCAGAAGGCAGAGCATGTTTTGAGGAGGAGTGGCACATTCTGTTGTTAATGAAGGATCCGCTTTGATTGCGGATGGTTGAACAGTTGGTATATTTATGTGTAGGGAGCAGCACTAGAGAAACATGGAGCTGGTACTGATGATCAAGAACAACGTGCTTTGAATTGTAATGGCTCTAAATGTGTTATGGGGCCATTCATCCAAATCTAAGTGTAAAAATGATTCTGTAGGTTGGAGTGTACGGTAAGACAGCTGTTTTCATTTTTCTGTGACATATTAGAAACCAAATGTATTTATTGACACTTAATTTTATGTTTACCTGCTACATTTTTTTTTTATCTGTACCACATTTGTTAACAAAAAGTGATGAAAAAACACATTTGTTGTAAACAAAAAGCTTACAAACCATTTCAAACAACTGTAACTATGTTAAATAAATATCCTTTGTTTTAATACCACTGTACAATAAATATTTTGACAATATTTTCAAATTAACAATGGGTGAAATCAGTTCTACGGTCAGTGGAGTTATTCTTTGAATTAGTCAGGGGTCACCCTTGGATCGATACATTTTGCAATATTAAGAAGTTCTGTGTAAATTAATTATTTATTATGAATTATTATTATTACTTCAAACTAAACTAAACTGTCAAAAACAGCTTTTTCTTCCTTTAACACATATGAAACAAATGAAAACATATCTATATGTTAATGTACAAGAAACTCATCCTTGCCTGTAATCTGACTGAATTGCCAATTTATTTCACTTCATTGATTTAAGGTGTATGGAAGCCCTGAGAGGCAAGTGAGAAAAAAAAAAATCGGGTGATCCATTTTCTAAGTCTGATCTAAATTGTTTTCTCTGTGGAAAAAAAATGTGGAAAAAGAAATTGTCAGGTGAAAAGAAGAAAGTTTTGCCAGGTTTATTTTTCTAAGTTATGAAGTTGTTTCAGCTGTGAAAACAGGTGAAGAAAAAACATTTGACAGGCAGTTTAAAAAAAAAAAATCAAGATCATGTTTGTTGTAATATTCATTTCACCTGTTTTCACAGATGAAAACTAAATGTTCACCTGTTCTTCAGTCATAAACACAGGAGAGAAAACTATTTAGATCAGACTTAGAAAATGGATCCCCAGAATATTTTTTTCTCACTCGCCTCTCAGGGATTCCGCAACGGTGGCACACCAGGTGAAAAATAGGTTGTGCCAGGATTATTCTTCTAAATTTATCTCTTTTTTCATCTGTGAAAGCAGGTGAAAAAAAAAGTTTTCGCAGGCAATTTTTTTCGTTGTTGTCAAGATCATGTTTTGTTGTAATACTAATTTTGGCCACAAGAGGCTGAGGTGCACCTCAACCCCATGTTCTAAATAGGACTAAAAGCAGTCACGTTTTGTTCCGGGTGAGTTTTAATACGCATAACTTGCTAACACACAATATATTTACCTTGTGTTTAGAGTCCATGGAGAAATTAAAACTCTTCCAATCCTTGCGAGAAAAAAAAATGTCACCTTGCAAAACCTTTTTTTTTTCACAGATGAACACAAAAATGGTAAAAATGATTCTGGCAAAACTGTTTTTGAACTTTCACCTTTTCTTAAGTCATAAACACAGGAGAGAAAACGATTTAGATCAAACTTAGAAAATGGATCACAAGTTGTTGTTTTTTTCTCCCTTGCCTCTCAGGGCTTCCATAAAAGTGTCACCCAGTAGGCTACCTTATGGAACAATAAGTTCAATAAGAAAAATCAACATAATCAAAAACGCCACCAAGATGCTCATTAGGATACGGAAAGTTAGCAACTGCCAATGTTTATGGCAACTTAACAAAATGCTCTGTCCAGTTTTAAACAAATGTTCCTGACACTCTGTTTGAAATTAGAGCTCATAAACTGCCACTGAATGAACAAACTGGGTAACGTTATGTATTAGCAGACTACAAGATTTTGCCACAATTTGCCTGTCTCAGACAAATTTCTTTGATCTGACACAAAAAACTCTCAAGGATAGATATACAGTATTTCTCCATAGAATAAAGATGATCCCTCATCAAAATAACTTTGTATTGATTTGCAGTAAACCTTCCCCAAACCATGCCATGAAAATGCCACTTGTAGAAGCATCTGCAATTGTTATAGTTCAGAAGTTTTTCCTTTAATGTGTCGCCCACGTGCAAATGTTAAGAGATCATACCAGTTACTCCTCTCAGCTGCCACCAATCTTTATAGACTTTACAGAAGACAGTATTATCTGTCTTTCTCTCATGATTTCAGTTGCAGTTTTCTTCTTCAGCATATGTTCGCCTCTATCACAGAACCAGATATATTTCCTTTGTGTCTTGCCGCTTCTAACTCACTTGCTTCGTCCTTGGCTGTTGCAAATTAGCATCTCGCCCTCGTCTTTTGCCTCTGGTGCCGGCACCATGGTGGTTTATGTGTTTTCATGGCAGTATAACTCACTGAATTGTGACCTTGGGCTCTGTGTGTGGCTGTATCAATACAGAACGCCACAGTGACACCACAGAGAGACGCTGGTGTATAATCCTCCACCAGGACACATCTGACTGAATTACACCCCATGGAGCACTTGGTCTTTGTCCGTCTGATGGATGAGCCAGGGCTGCGGGACAAACTGTTTAAGGGAATTGGCTGATGTCTCTCCAAAAAAAGAAAAGGGAAAACATGAAGGAATTTGAAAAATAGCAGCAAATGTCCTTCTGCATCCGTGGTGATAAATCTGGTGAATCATCATTGAGTGGGAAGATTTGTTAAAATGTGTTATTAATGATATACACAGCGACAGTGACAGGACACTAGACAGGCAGCTGTAATTCACAGGGAGGGACCAGAGCTGGCCTGCTTTCATTTACTGGTATGAAAACTAAAATTAACTTACCTTAATTTCCCCACAGCCTCCTTAATGATTCATTCTATAATCTGCAAAAAAGCATTAGTGCATCTTGACTTATTGTGGCTATTTTACTGTCTGGAGATGGTCTTTCTTTTATTCCCGTGACACAGAATGAATGCTCCGAATGATCAAAGGAAAAAGCAACAGCCTGCATGTATTCCTCTTTATCCGAGTATGTAAGATCCACGTTCAACTATAAAGAGTTCTCTGAGGCACAGGCTTTCATTTTCTTGGGCTTTTTTTGCCATAAAATTAACTTTTCATGCATGTTTAGAGAAGATTTGCATGAATTCATCCAATTTTAACTTCATATTCAGCATGCAAAAACCTGAAATTTAGTCCTTAAAGTCTAATTTGAATAAATCAGGTCAAAAATAATCTGCCAGTGCAGTAGGCTTACTTCGACACATTTCCAACAAATCAACTTATTTGAAGTACATATGCAACAACCTGCCCTTTTGCTTTGGACATACAGATGCCAGGGCCATAGTGATAGGTCATGACTACAAAACCGTCCAAGCTCAACTTCCCCATGTGAGAAATGTTTGACTAACCACCAACAAACTTTTCAAATAGAATTCTCTGAGTATTTAAAAACTTTTCAATTATATCTTCTGCATATTTTATTTCTGTACATAGTGGTCTGGTGGAGAATGCTAAATCTTTTTTTATTTCAACTTCTTATTATTTTTGCCACGCTTGCTGAGTGGAATAGCAATGTTGGTCTGTCGGTTGTTTCCGGTTGTTTTAGTCTGGTCCACCACTTTGGTTACCTTGCACGGCAGCTGGATTCGAACAATGTCACAAGATCACAAGATCACAAGATCAAGCAAGAATCCATCTTGTCAGGCTTCAAGTTTGTGTCCGGCAAGCGAGATCACGGACCGATCAGCGTCCTGTGAAGAGCTACTGGCAGTTACGGGCGTGGCTTAGGTGTGTGTGAAGTGACACGGAGAGGCGACTGTTCAAAACAACAATGGCGGCTCCTGAAGAGGTTAGCATAGATGCTGCAATAGCATCGGTTATATCAGAACTGGAGAGTATTTCTTCACTGAAAGAAGAGTAAAGAACGGCACTGTAGGCTTTTCTTGATGGAAAAGATGTTTTCGCTCTTCTCCCGACTCATATATCCCAACAACTATTAGACGGAGTGCCATGAAATGTTGTGCAGACATTCATGGTGAAAACAGGATGAATCCCTTTGAACTTGGGCTACGTTCCAAGTCGCATGCTTTTTCTTTTCACTTCTAGTACATACTTACAAAGTACATACTCTTTGCATGCAGTATGCATACAATTAGGACATACTACTTTGTCAGAACATTGTGCCTTGAACTTTGACCCTCTTTCTCATATATCCGCTGCGCAGAGGACTGTGGGTCAGAACAGCCAGAAAAGCATGCTGGCTTGCATGCTGCAAAATGTAGTAGGTCGGACATCCTGGTATTTTTTGCATACTGCATTTGACATACTGTGTATTGGGACATACTAAATGTTTTTCTGGCATACTAAATAGTATGGTAGTACGGGTATTGGAACGCAGAGTTGATGATCCCCCGACTTTTCCTCTACTGCCACCATGAGGCTGGTTTGCTTTTTGATAAAACATCTCAACAACTATTGGATAGATTTACATTTTGTGCAGATATCCACGGTGCCCAGAGGATTATCATAATAACTTTGGGGATCCCCCGACTTTAGTATAGCCCCACCAGTAGCTCAAAGTTTGCCCTCATTCTATGAAATATATCTTCATCTACAAAATGGATTGGCACAAACAGACAGACATGCAGGGTTCCCAGAGGTTGAATCCCAATGACTTTATTTTCCTCTGACTCTTTCTCTAGAACCACCAGCAGGTGAAATGTCTCAAAAATCAGTGGATGTATTGCTGCCAAATTTTGGTAAAGATACCCATTGTCCCCTCGGGATGAACTGTAATAACCATGTTGATCTTTTAACTTCTCATCCATCAATTTTTAATTGTCCACTTCCAATACTTTGATTTATGACCAAATACCTGCAAAACGAATGACATTCCCATCAGCCTCAGCTGCACTTTGTGTTTATTGCTAATTAACTAAGACGGTGTAAACATTACCTGCTAAACATTAACATATTAAAGCTAGGGTTGGTAATGTTCTTCAAATACATTTTTTGTCATATTAGTTGAAGTTCCCATTATATCCCAGCAGCAATCAATAAATCAAATGCTCTGACAAAAAAAAAAAAAAATCTGGTATCTGTGGCTGTTGCAGGACTGTAAAAAGCACATTTCCCAACCTTGAGACCTCAAAAATAGGGAGGATCTGAAAACCAAAGTGGGGGGTCTGGGGTTTCTTTCCTGCATTCTGGTGACTTTTAAAGAATGAAAATAACAACATAATAAGTACACTGCAACAGCAATTTTTGTTAAATAGGCCTATTTTTAGTTTTACTTTTAATTCTCAGGAAAGAAAACTGATTAATTCGCCCCTCTGGCGTGAACTTGTGTGAATCTCAGGCATAAACTCATTTTCATGAGTTTTTATTCATTCATTAATTGTTTGCCCCTGCTTGAATATTTCTTTCAGTTAGCTCTCTCCATTTCTCTCTCCTTCTCTCACTCACTGAAGGTCCTTGCAGACACAATGCCACAACGGCACCCCTGCGCTCTGAAACACGTTATTTCCAATGGTTTGTGCCGCACCACGCCAGCTTTGCAGTGATGTGCGGCGAGCGCAGCTCAAACCATGGCGCGGTGTCGTGAACAGCTCTACTCCACCGGGAAAAGACATTTGGTGTAGCTGTATTGTCGTCCTGGTGGAAACAGTAGTGCTTAGATACGCTGTACAGTGCCAGAAACAGGTTGAGATAATGAAAAGGATAAAAAGGTGTGAACATGTCATAAATCGGGAGGAATAAGGCCATGGAAGGAAACCGGGAGAGGGCAATGAAAAACGTGAGTCTCCCAGGAAAATCAGGAGGGTTGGCAAGTATGATAATAAGCCCGTCCAATCATTTCATTTCATTTCATTCATTTCAATGAAATGATTGGATAGGCTATCTACCAATCTACCTCAGTGCATACGTTGCACGTCACAGGAGTCTTCTACAAGCTGCTAGTTCTACAAGTACTAGCAATAGCCATGTTCATTGTTTACGTTCATAATGATTATTTGGGGGGAGTGACTTTGGAGGGAGGCCTGAAGGGACGAACTGCCAGTGTTGCCGACTTGGCGACTTTCTCGCTAGATTTAGGAACTTTTTAAGCGAGTGCTGCTAGCTGCTTTCATTGGAAATGAGTTGGCAACACTGGGCTGGGTTTTTCGGTTGGATAATTTTTTTTAAATCTAGCGTACTCTTGCTTGTCTCTCAGCATTACTGACCCTACCTTTAACATTGTCATTGTGAGCATGTTAACGTTTTTGTCAATGCATCACTGTGCACAGCTAAAGCCTCAAAGAGCTGATAGAGTTGACTCTTCTTTGCCTAAAAAGATTACATTTAATCTAAAAAAAAAAAGATGAAAGACACTTTGAGAAACTAGTTGATTTCTTTTGGAAACAGGTTGAAATATTCTCACAGATTCCCTTCACTTGTGGCAAGAAGTTTTTGGGACTCAATTATGGCCAGAAATGACTTAGAAAAGAGGGATTTTTGCAGTGTTGAGCAGAAGCAGAATTATCCCCAGTGCCTCCTCATCCCGCTCTCAAGGTAACATGAAAAACAAGACGGAGCGTGTGGCAGCAGAGGGGAGAAAAGAAATGACATGAAATGAAGCAACAGTGCAGGGAGCACAACATTGTGGACAGAGATGAGGAGAATGAGATAGAGGGGGGAAAGAAGAGGGGTGCAGAGAGAGAGATGATGGAGGAGGAGAGGAGAGGAGGTGGGGGGTTTGCTGTTAAGGAGGGGTGGAGGCTTTGTAAATCTGAGAGGCTGGAGGCGCATTTGAATTCAGGCTGTGTGTCTCCTGCGCTAGCCGAATGTTACCTGCTCTAGCATGGCAACAGAGAGAGAGAGGGAGAGCGGTGAGCGCCAGCTGCAGCCTCCACACACACACACTCACACTCACACGTGCATGCACTGTCACAACAGGAGTGCAAAGAGTGACTCAGGTAAGCAGGACCGCTCCTGATGAGAGAGGACCCCTGAGAGAGGGAGGCAGCATGCTGGAGTGACAGATACTGGAGGAGGAGGAGCTATAGAGCTGCGATTTTTTCTTTGGAGGAGGAAGAAAAGAGGAATTGCACAGAAACTGAAAATCTGGACTCCCAGGGTGGGCTCACACGGGAGGGGATACAGGCAACACGGATGTGGAGTGACCCGAGGGCTCTGATTGGATAGATCTGACAGACTACAGAGCACTGAGGGACATCAACAGAGAAGACATTTAGTTTTTGGAGGAAGAGTATTCTGGGGGTTTAAGCTGGAAGGTTTTTCGTCGGGGTGAGTCGGGACAAGAGAGTGGGGTGAGGTGAGGTAGTGGGACGGTAAATAAACACAGAATGGCAGATGAACCACCTGTCCTTCTGAGATGAGGTGAGCACACACACACACACCCAAGAAGACATACGAACCTCACACACTTCTCTGCACATCAGACTGGTCCACGGGACAGACAGAGCACAGGACTTTGAAGATGCTGTGAGACCTGAACTCATCTGAGGACTTATGAGAGGGACCAGCCAGGTGATCCTCCTCTGAGAGGTTCTTTCTCTTTTTTTTTTGTTTTTGTTTCAAGAACTCCCTGAAGAGGTAGCGATCAGGTGGATCACCTGTGCCATGAGGATCCTGGCCTGAGACGACCCGCCTCCGGAGGCTCCATCGGCCTGTCCCCCTCCTCCTTCCCCGCCACTGCATGTCTTGATGTATTGCTGTGGGCTGGGACACTGGCGGAGAGTGCAGTCCACCTATGTAAGTGACCATCGCAGCATCACATGCAGCATGTTTTGGATCCCATAGCAACAGGGGTGATACATCTGTACGACGGGCAGATTATTGAATGTGTAGTCCCTGTATACTTTTACAAACAATGCATTTTATCGCCAGGCATCTGCAGTCTGTTAGCAGCTGTGACTCTTACAACCTGTTATTTGCTTACTTCTCAGTGGCGGTCTATGCGAGTTTATCAGGACAGACTGTGTCATTGTCAACCAGCTCTCTGTATTGATCCCAGTACGAGACTTCATGAACATGTTACCTACAGTATAACCTGTATGGGATGCTTTCACCTCTGGTTGGTTATCCACCGTGAGGCAACAGTTTGATTTTAATCATTTTAAATACATGACAGCTGCTTAGAAGAGCTGTTCTCTTCACATCATGTGTCCTGACTGAGCTGTCTGAATGAGTGCGGATGGACAGACAGGTGCAGTTGTCTCATTACAGGCCAGGGTTTTACTGTCCCCTCAATGACAGAGATGATCACTCCTCTCCTCCACCTGTTTCTCTTCATTTCTTCTTTCCACCAACTCCCTCTTCCTCTCCTTCCTCCTCTCTGTTTCCTGCTTCAGTCATTGTTGCTTTTCTCATCATGTGCCTACACAACCTCTGTGAAGTCCTGTTGCAGCTGATACTATAGAGTGCATTGTGTGATGGCGCTGACTGCAGAGGACCCTATCGCAGCCACATTCCTAACATGAAATAGGCTTACTGTCAGCCCTCAACACTCAATGGGCCGTCAGCGCAAAGCCCCGCAGATTACCACATACTGTTCTGCTGCATGCGATGTGTGCCCACCTCAGCAACAAGCCAGGAAAGAAACTTAACAGAATCAAAAAGCCACGCACGGCTAAAAGCAGTGACACATCAAGAAGTGGGATGTGGTGACATAAACAGTCGTCGATTTTGCGTTGCTTATACAACAGTTTAGCACAACCCTGAACCGAGCAAATGCATGTAAATATGAAGGAAATACAATCTACAACATGTGTTGTTTAGATGCACTCAGGCTTGAGAAGATTTTTGATGAATGGTTAATGTGCTTCTGCCTAATGTGGTGCAAGTACATTACTCATTCGTTACTTTCACTCCATTTGTTGACCTATGCGGTCTTCAATGACGTTCAAAAAGATGTCACAAGTTGATTTAGGACAGTGGGTCAAAAATGACTTAGATTTGAAAATAAGAAAATAAATATGTTCTACTACAATTTATTTTTTTATTTTTTTCTTTGCTTCTTCATTATGAAATATTGGATAGTTATAAACTATTCAAGTGGAACATCACTCCAAAAAGGTTGGGAGCCAATGGTTTAGGATTCATTTCTGATTCGGCACATGATACACATCCAAATCAACAGATTTTAGATATTAAAGCTAGAGTTCGCAATCTTCTTGAAAAACATTTTTTGTTATATTAGTTGAAATTCTCTTTACATCCTGACAGCAATCAATAAATCAATTGCTCTG
>CAKAKR010063720.1:0-11429 GCA_916700685.1 Adelosebastes latens | reverse complement strand
CCCCCCCCCCCCCCCCCGGAGCCTCGTGGGCCCTTTTACGTGGTCTGGCCCAGGGCTTGAGCCCCGGTAAGCCCGTATATTAAGAAGGTGGTGCCGGAACAACCGGTGTTTGTTTTCAGAATAATGGGCTTCGATCTAATGGGCTTTCAGACCAGTGGTGCATTTGTCGGACTATTGGGTTGTCGGAACAATGACATGGCACCTGTGTGTGTGTGTGTGTGTGTAAGAGCTCAGTCCTGACCTTGTGCAACATCATTCATATTTTCATAACCAGTCATTTTTAACAGACCTGGTTTTTGTCCAGCTCACAGTCCTTATACTCCTGCTCTCCTTGCTCCTGGAAGGTGACAATGACGAAGCCCACAAATATATTCATCATGAAGAAGGCGATAAGGATGAGGTAGACGATAAAGAAGATTGAGATGGCCACTCGATTGTTGTACACTGGGCCTTTATCCTCTAAGTTTGAATCAATGGCTTTATATAGTAACCTATAGGAAAATAAAATAAAAAAAAAGTCATATTCAAATCCACACACATACAATATATAGACAGAAAAAAAGAATATACCCAAAAATCAATGAGAAGTGGAATGGGGATGTACTGTTTACTAAACTATATACACAATCAACAGTCAATGCTGTCAAAGAACAGATCAGGACTCACTTCGGCCATCCTTCAAAGGTAGAAATAGTGAAGAGAGCCAGCATGCCGTTGAGGATGTTGTCAAAGTTTAGTTCTGAGTTGGTCCATCTCCTCTCATGGACCTCCATTTCATGAAGTGCTCCTTCCTGGTACCTTATATACCAGCCTCTGAGTCAGAAAAGTGGAAGGGAAATACAGACAGGCAGGGCTACAGTCAAGATCACCTCAATCAGCATTTCTGCAGAGTTCATCAAATTAAATCTACAATTCTTAAGACATTTTTAATACCACAGCTGGGCCTGCGCTGTGGTTACATTTTATGTAGGAACTGTATTGCTTATACAATACAACATGTTTTCATTTTCTCTTTTTCACTGCCAAGACTAGTGGGCCGGCTGAATTGAGATGCAAGCTCTCATGAGGGCAATATTTCTGTTAAAAATTAATAAATCATTTATATACTGACAGGATTTTTCTGTTGTGTTTACTTTTAAAGTTGAACGTATATTTGTTTGTCTTCTGTATAAATTTGAACATGGTATTTTATAATAGTATGGTACAATATCATGGTTCAGTTCTCTCTTGATGTCACACACCACTTCAGTCTTGCTCTTAAGACACGTGATGCCAGTGGAGCAAACTAGGAAAAAGTTAGTAAGTGGCCCTTAAAGGGACTGTTTGTAACTTTCAGAAATGCTTGTTAACAGCGACACCTGAGGCCGTGAAATCAAAGAAAGTCAACGTCGGGCTCGTGCTTGCTTGCTCTAAATAGACATGAACGAGCATCGCTCAAGACAGTGAGGCGACACACGTCAGCTAAAACCACAATATCACTCTATATTTCACCTGCTTGGCAGTAATGTTAGCTGACCAGACGAAGGTCTCTCCATTAATCACTGCTGATCCTAGTGTTTGCTTCTCCTGCCTCAGCGCAGGCTGAGGCAGTGGGGCTCCGCAGCGAGAAACTCGTCTCCCTCCGCCTGCAGCCGGAGTAAACAGGGAGACACCGGCACCCGGTCGGTAACGAGACGACAAGGTTTCTCTCTGCAGAGTCCCGTCACTTCACAAGACATGGGAAACCTCTGTTTGTCTGGTGAAGCTGCAGCATTTATTTCTGCACAAACGTCCACTGTACATTCACTAGATATTCTCAGAGCTACTAACTCTTCTGCAGTGTGGAGTGAGCGTGCATTCATGTCTAGAGGTGGAGCGAGTACGTGAGAACGCGCGCGCTGTCTGAGCGAAGGCAAGCAGGCAGAGGAGCGGGGAGCCCGGCCACACGCGAGCGCGCATGTGCGAGCGCGCTTGTGTCCCGACCTGGTACATTTATATGCTTAAAAAGTTACAAACAGTCCCTTTAATTAAATTGAAAAATGATTTTGTCATTTCCCTTTGAATAATGTTGCCCAGAGCTTTCCACTTCTGAAAAAGAGGCCTAGAATAGCATTACGCACTAAACAACAAAGTCCTTACTTGCATGTTTCCTCAGTCATTTTGTCAGGATCTGTGCAGGCATAGAACTTGCCCTGGGAAGGCAACAAAAGTGTCTTATTGAAAAGGCAGACAGACAAATGTTTACATCACCAAATATAGTGCTAAGCATTTTATTTCTTTGTCTTCTCACTTTGAAAAGCTGGACTCCGATGCAGGCAAACATGAAATCCAGTAGCATGGTGACCAGCACGATATTTCCAATGGTCTTGACGGCAACAAACACGCACTGGACGACATGCTACAAAGACAGAGATATTACAGATGATGCGTCGGGTCGGTATTAGGGCCGTTTAAAACTGCAAGTCTATTGATAGACATCTCATACCTTGAGTCCCTTGGCTCTGTTGATGGCCCTCAGGGGCCGGAGTACCCTTAACACCCTGAGAATCTTCACGACTGAGATGGCACTGGATCTAGAGAAGACAAGATAAGATAAGATAAGATAATCAGCAAAGGGGACAGGGCAAACAACAAGAGGCATCAGTAAAAAACAAAACAAGATCTAATAAACAAGCAAGTAAACAATAAAGATATAGTCAGTAAGTAAACAATAAAAAACAAGATATAAAAAATAGACTGAATGAGTGGTTGGCTTCACAGTATTGCACATATGAATATTAAATATGCAATGTTGATATTGCACAAAATATTGATATTGCACAGTGGTATACATTGATATTGCACATGAATGAGTGAATGAATGAATTGTCAGTGTTGGTTGTAGAGTCTGACAGCAGCAGGAAGGAAGGAGCTGTTTAGTCTCTTCCTGTCTGCAGTCAAGATGCTGCTGGCCCAGCTCCTCCTTATTTCCTGATCTAAAAACCCTCTTTTTTTTCCTCGAGGAGAGCCTTTGTGTCAGAAGTAATCCAGGATGTGCTGTTGGAAAAACAGCGTACAGTCCTGGTGGGTGCAGCATTCTCCACACAGAAGTTGATATAGTCCGTTATACAGTGTGTGTGAGACCATCAATGTCCTCACCATGAGCATCACAAAAATGTTGTTGAATCAAATCAGTCCTTCAAAGCCTCATCAGCCTCGTCGAAACATCTCTTCACTGTGCGAGTGACAGCACCAGGTTGTGATCAGATCTTCCCAGTGGAGGGAAAGGTGAGGAGTTATATCCTTCTTTGTGTCGGTATAAAATAAATCCAGTGTTTTATTGTCTCTGGTGTGGCATGTAACATACTGAATGAATGTGGGCAGAATGGAGGACGGAGGGGCATGATTAAAGTCACCAGAAACAGGGAATGTCGGGTCTCTCTCGTCCGGTAGCAGCACCGCTGTGTCACAGAGTGCTAACAGCTGATTGCTGGTGTAAACAATGGGCCCATGGCTGCGCACTGGGTTCCCGGTCGTGGTTGTAAACAGTGCAAGAACCAGTAAAGAAAGCAGTGCAAAAGTTTTAATGTTCATAGTGCAGCTTAAACAGTTATTAACTGCAAGAAAGTACAACAAAAGTTAAATTAAGAGATTAAATCAGAAAAAGCTCAACGGTGAGCAGGAGCTGCTGACAGGCTGTCACTCATGCGGCGCCGGACACAAACAGAGGCGCACCGTATTTACTGATGTACCGTTTCCACTTGATGGCAATATATTGTTGTTTAGTCTAATGGCGTGACGGCACATGGCACTGCTTTATCAAATCCAGGAGTCAACAAGATAAAGAATAGAGCTCTTTGCAATAGAGAGGAGGTCAGTCAGTAAGAAGTGATGAGGTATACATAGACTCCACTTACTCCATGCCCATTGAGAGGAGAGACACGCTGACCACCAGAAGATCCAAGATGTTGAAAGAGTTCCGACAGAAAGAGCCTTTGTGAAGAATGGCGCCATATGTTGTCATCTGAAAAAGAATATGCGTTATCCATTATGAACACACCACAACTGTACTAAGAACAAGTTCCTGCTGTAGGTGTAACATATAAACTAAAAATGATTATTGCGTCTCAAAACTATTAAAACTACCTTTAAAATTATAGGGTTGTCTTAACTGTTCAGAGAATTTGGTTCTCAAACTTTAAATAAAAAAGGAAAGAAATGTTATTACTGACCAAGACAAACTTTTACTGTCTGTTAACTACATCTGATCTAAGACAAAATTTGGTTAGATCTGTTTTATTTGTCAGTGTTTCGGTTTCCAGTGATTATTATGGTTGATTAACCAAGATTTCATTCCATAATAATATACATGTGAGTGACAAATTAAAGGAAAATCCGACATGCAGTGTCCAAAAACGATTTGTGTCCACCACGAATCTCTAGAAAAGCTTCACCGTCCCTTTGCATAGATTCTTAAGCCGGAGATATACTTGCTGTTAACGACGCATTTGCGTGAGCATTGCGTACGTAGTCAGAAAGTAATGTGATGCAAGCGCGTGGTTAAAAAGAAAGTACATCTCCGGCCTTAGAGTCTCTGGAACTTTGTTGGAGTGGTGAACACCGTTCTTCCAAAGGAATAGGTTGAGTTCATTTGGGAGTGACTGTGTAGGTCATTGCATATGATTCACATAATGTTCATAATCATTCAGTGAGCCTTCAGGAAGCATCATGATTCATGATGTTTCTCCACAAGTCTTCAGCTTTAATCTTTAATTTGTCCCCGATCTGTATCAACAATATTAACTGTGGTACCTGGTATTACCTTACCTTGAGCACAATTTCCGCTGTGAACACCGAAGTGAAGACTATATCAGCATAGGCCAGCACCTAAAAAATGTCACATTATTAATATCAATAATAATATAATATCTATACTAAATGCAGACAGTGTGAATGAAATTTGTAATTTTTTCAACAGCAATTCAACTTAATCATTCACATTACAACGGGACAGACATGCACTTGTCACCTGGTTCCTGAAGGACATGGGGTCGATGGGATCCTCAGCGGCTAAAGAGACAGATGACAGCAGGATGAAGAGGAGGATGATGTTGGTGAAAGTAGTTGCATTGATAATACGATGGCAGAGCTTCCGGAACCTGAAATGGTGAAAAGACACGTACGTGACAATGTTGAAAGAACTTGTGAAATTCCTCCAGCAGGCAGGGATACATTTAAAAAGTTAATCAGGAACCATAAGTGACCGTAGTAAATTGTGACTCTGCTGTTGGAGCAGTGTTTTCTGTTGGCCTAGTAGCTAGGCAACAAGCTACAAGGCTTTTATTTTGACATGTTTACTTTTACTTCCAGGTCACATATCTGCCGTTCTTCAGACTTCATTTCAAAAGGAATAATTAACAACCAAAATTGGATCGTTTTTTTGTATTTGGTTTTGTCGTTTTTTCATTCAGAAACCAAAAACGGAAAAAACGACTCTGCTTTCCCATTTTTCTGTTTTTGGCTTCAAACGAAAAAGCGGAACAGCCTGAACGTACACGGACCCATGAGCCCAACCCCACTGTCATTACTATCAACCTCAACAATCACCAGTATCATACTTGTTCTGAGGTCCAAAGATAAAAAAGGAGCTGGCTTCTGGCATCGGCACCGCTTCCTCTTTCAACTGCAGATCTGCCATTGGACGAGGTCTCGGGCTCTCTGGGATCTCAGGGTCCTCTTCCTCATCATCACCTACCCAAAAGAAAGAGCGAGGGATTAGCAAAGTTCCTTTCTCACCTCTGAGTTTGGAACAGTATGATTAACAGGACAGTCCGGAGGCATTGGGATTTACCAGGAAAGTCTGCTGGAGGGAAAGGGTCTTTGATCTCATTAACGTTAGACTCAAACTCGTCGATTTTCAGCTGCACAATTGAAAATGAAATAGTTTGAAAGGTAAGAAAGAGAAAGACTGTATCGCATTGTTTAGTTTACATTGTCGATGAATGCTCCTGGATGCCTTACCTTGGCAGTTGTAGGGATACCCTCTACACCCTTGGCCCGTTGCTCAGCCAGCTTCTTTGCCAGATTTGCTTTCTCCTCTGATGCTTTGTCTGGCATGTTGGCCCTATAAATACACACAGGGGCTAATTCAACTGGTTGTTGGCTTGTGGCATTCAAGAAAATTGCAGTATTTTACAACTTGAACCATCATGTTCTGATTAAAACAACTACGTCTATGTTACTACACTATATTGTTCACCATCATTGTAGGAAGTATGGACATGTGCTTAATGGAAATTGCTTTACAAAAGGGTTCAAGGTTTTTCGATTGTCATATAAATTAGCCAACGTCTCATCTCAGACTGCATGAACAGTGCATCCAGGTCAACCTGCAGGTTGAACACGCAAGTAGCACACAGATCTTGAAGCAGGCTGATTGGTCTGAGGCCAAGCCCCCAGGAATTGGTTATTAGAAACCAGAATTAACACCAGAGGGTGGAGCTAAGTACAACCAAACACTGAATAAGACATTTTCAGGCTTCCAAAAAGGTTACAATTAACTTTGATGAAGTGAAAACACACTGTGAAAGGGTTAAAGTTCTACGAAGACAACACGGACAACTCCCAGACCGGACAAGGCCGTGGTAGCGACCTGTCAATCACGAGGTAGCCCCGCCCTAAAGCATCCCCTGCTTTATGGTCTATTTGACTCTAAATGGGACCATAATTTACTAAATGAACATCATGCTGTATTGAAGAAGACTTGAAACTAGTGATTGAGACCATAAACTCATGTTTACAATGTTTACTGAGGTAATAAATCAAGAGAGAAGTAGGTTCATTATCTCATAGACTTCTATACAATCAGAGGAGTCGCCCCCTGCTGGCTGTTACATTGGCTTCACTTTTCAGACACCAGAGTTGCCCACCACACTGTGTCAACCACACTCTGATCCTACTCAGCGCCGCACGCCCCCCTCCCTCCCGCTACGTCTCCTTGAAAGTATGAATGACAGGCTTGCAGTGGTCGGGTCTGAGACACGGGGTTTAAAATCTTGTTTTAAGAATATTAAACTGTTGTCGCCAAATTCAGATGATAAGTAAATAAAACTTGAAATGAAGCTTGTAAAAGCATGATGACAAGCAGAGAACGGAGCAACTTAACAGCAGAGGCATTACAACAGGCTGAGTGAGTTTCCCGCCCACACACACACACACACACACACGCACACAAATATAATGCTGGGTTAATGTTTGCGCGTGAGATTGCAAGTCAGTAAAAAAACATAAAAACATGGGCTTTGATGAGCTAAATAAGTGTATAATTTTTAACATTGAGGAAGACTTACCGGAGTGCTTTCTTGCGTTTTTTCTCCTCTGCTTTCTCTTTCTGTGCCAAAGTCAGAGACTCAGCCTCGGCCAAGTTATCAACAGCAATGGCCAGGAAGACATTCAGAAGGATGACTGAACAGGGGAGTCAAAGCTTATGACAGTGATTCCAATTGAACTGTGGTTGTCATGGTTCGGAGTTCAGTGTTGCACACACACACACACACACACACACACACACACACACACACACACACACACACACACACACACTCTGTAAAGGATACAATTTCCAACGACGAAGAGGATGATGAAGTAGATGCTGACTAGGATACCAGGCATGCTGGGTCCTTCATGAGCCATGATGCCGTCATACATGACAGCGTTCCAGTCCTCACCTGTCAGGATCTGAAACACAGTTAAGTTACTGCAAATAATTGTGACATATTTCAAAATATTCCAACTTAGCTTTTTGGAGAAATCCCATTCTTTTCATCAGTTTATGACTAGTGGTTGTAATCGTACCTGAAACACAGTGATGAGGGCCTGAGGGAAGCTGTCGAAGGTGCTGCGGGGTTTGGGTTGGTTGGGGAAGTTGAACTTCCCTCCAAACACCTGCATACCCAGCAGGGAGAAGATGACAATGAAAAGGAAGAGGAGCAGCAGCAAGCAGGCAATGGAACGGGTCGAGTTCAAGAGGGAAGCCACCAGATTACTGAGAGATGTCCAGTATCTAGGGCACACAACATCAGTCGAATAAGTCATCAGTTATTCAGACAGTTGAATTCAGGCAACCTGGTCTCAATCCCAACTTGTCAAGCTTGGCACCCTTTAGAGACTGTATGCGACGCACTGGGCTTTCAACTATCTCCAATATAAACCAACCCACGCCAATATCCCAAGGTCAAAGCAAGTGATGTAGTATTAAGAGCGTGAGAGATATTTTCTGCAGTATAAATACACGGGTACCAGCTGCGCTTTCTGCTCTCTCTTCATGTCGTCGGTGTGGAAGTTCTTCAGCTGAGTGAAGAAGACATAAAGCTGCTGGTCCTAAATAAGCTGTGGAGGAACAACCTTAAAACATATGGAACAAATCACTTAATCAGACACTTATGGTGAGCCGTTTTAACATCTATTAGCTCAGCTTGGCTATCCAAAATTAACATTAGAGATATCAACATATATCAACAACGGCATTGTGACTAGTCAGAATTACATTGTGACTAGTCAGAATTGTTATTTAAGATATCTATGACATCATTCTGACTAGTCAAAACGACAGTTAGATGCAATGATCATCAGTGATGCTCATGCAAGGCTTCCCATTGGATATTGGCCCAACAAAGTATCTGAACAGTGTTGGCAGAAGCTTTTGCTGTTGTTGATCAGATAGCCATGAAATAGAAAGAGCTCATCATCAAGGAATGAATTGAACTTCATTCACTAGAGAGTTGTGGTAGATATTTACAGCATATTGTAGATTTATTGTCTCCAGACACACTTTATAAATCCGTACGGCTGCAGTGCAGCAGTCATAGTATGTTTGTATAGCTTCTGCCTCCCACTTGCAGTTGCTTCTGACATAGTTACAGATATCGGCAACATAATTTCGCATAGTCAAAATTCTAATTCCAGATATTTGTAATTAAATTTTGACCAGGCAGAATGAAAGTTAAAGATATCTCCAAATGAGATATCTCTAATCAAAATTCATTTAAAGATATCTATAACTTGATAATAGATCTAAAAATGTAATTTTGACTATCCCTAACTCCAGTTTGAGATATCTACAACATCATTTTGACTAGTTAAAACTTAATTTAAGATATCTAAAAAAGGACAATGTAGATTTCTTGAATTGAGGGGAATTAAAGATATCCTGAACTGGAATTATGACTAGTCAGAATTAACTAATCAGAATTCAGTTGCAGATATCCATAATTCACATTGCAGATATCTGCAAATATGTAATGAGAAACCCCATACACATGATTGGCAAACGTAATTTGAATCTTACTAGTCAAAATATAACTAGAGATATCTCGAATTAGAGCTTTGATCGGGCAAAATGACGTTGCAGATATCTGTAATGAATATCCAGTCTAGCTAATACTGTAGATGTTAAAACGGCTTGCCAGGTGCCATTATAACCAGATAATCAATGTTATTCACTTCACCTGTCAGTGGTCTTAATGTTTTGGCTGATCGGTGTATAATTACAATTACTAATACTAAGATGTTTTTAATCAAAGCAAATATTTAAATAAAAATACATATCGTTTATTTCCTAATCATTTGAAGTGTGTGTTTTATGCGTATAACCACTATAAATGACAACAACAAAGTAAAATGATAACACTGAGTTATTGGCGGTTGTAATGCAGCACAACATGGAAGTGAAAGCTGTTTATTTAAATGTGAAATTGCAATAAAAATATTTTGTCCATAATCTATAGGTAATAGTGATATGTATCGTGATCTCAATATTGATCAAAATAATAGTGATTATCATTTTGGCCTTAATCGTGTAGCCCTACCACACACACACACACACACACACACAGCACATAAACACACACACACACACACACACACAGCACAGCGCTGCAGCATAGCTCTGCCTCCTCTCATTCACTCAGTGCTGTCTTGTTGTCACTCATCTCATTATTTGTGGGTTTTCTTATAGTTATTCAGCCCTCCCTGAATGTTGGTGTTTAGTATGGCAGCATGATGCTGAAATAACTCCCATCATAGCTAGCATGACTGCTACAACCATGTGGCAAGTAACTGGCTTTTAGTCCATTAGCTAAATGCTAACAACATTAACATGCTAACGGGAATAAGCATTATATCTATTCTTTTAACCCTACTTATCCTTCCTGCTGGCTCTGCTTTTGGGTTCAGTTCCTGTCTGTGAGATACACAAAATTACAAACTACATGATGTTTTGGCAAAGGTTCAATAAGGACGGTGCACCTGGGCTCTAAATATTGAGTATTAAAATCTAAATATTCCATTTTTCTTTTGGCCCTTTGCAGTCTACTCAGTGGTTAGATTGAAGAGGTTTAAACTGGGATTGGTCAGTCCATAGTATGTTCAGCTGATATTCCAATAGTGCTCAGTCCAGTGGAGGCTAGTCCATAGAGGCAGAGGAGGTTGCTCCTCCTATATTTTTGAGAGGCAAGAGGGAGATTGAAAATATAAAAAGGGTAATTGTTTGAAATGAACCATTACCAAATCTCTGTATCATTTATAAAGTATTCTTTCTCTCTTCTTCGGAAAAATCCATTATTTATATTCTTAAAATGCTTCAACAGCGACGCCTGCAGGGCAGGTGGCTGGGACAAGGGAAGATGGGGTTGGTCCAATGATGATTTTCAAATTTTATCTTCAATCGTCTACTCAACCTACAAACTGGCAGTAGCAGCCCTGAAGGACTTTAAGCTAATGGCGATAATAGATTTGGACTGGGGGGCACGACAGCGGCAGGACACCGCTGTTGAGAGAATGGAGAGCTCCACTCTGCTGGATCGGGCCTCGCTGCCTCAGCTGTCTGAACTGGACCGATGGTGGGACTACGGCGGCCTGAGCCGGCCCGACGTTTGCTTGTGTAGCCTACTCTGCTCACCCAGGACTGGATCCCAGTATGGGCAATGGGCGAGTACACAGTACTGCGTGCTGCGTCACCCCTCTTTGGAGGGGGATATGTTGGCAAAATATTTTAGACATAAATATAAATTTAACAATAAAAACCTTATTTTGTTGTTTTCTTGACGGATGTTGAGCAATATGGGAAACCACTTTCTAATTCGACTAAGAAAAAGGCTGAATAATGTTCTTTTGTTTAATTAAGAAAGAAAGTGGAAATAAGTAGCCAACTAGTGTAAAATAACATGACACCGTGGGTTGGTTTTCCTCCTATTCTTCACAATCTTTTAAGTCACCAGCCGCCACTGTTGCTAACCCTAACCTTCTATTTCAATTGTTAAGTTTAAAGAGCTGTGATAAAGCAAAATGCTTAAGAAGATGATGACTATCATTCATGTGTGAAACACAAAATTGTCAATAAAGAGACTAGCTGGGTTGGTAAACAAGTTTTGCCATCAGATATTCTTGCTGAAGACTTCATACACAACCACATA
>CAKAKR010063719.1:0-21253 GCA_916700685.1 Adelosebastes latens | reverse complement strand
TGAGAATATCTAGTGAATTTACAGTGGACGTTTGTGCAGAAATAACTGCTGCAGCTTCTCCAGACCAACAGAGGTTTCCTGTGTCTTGTGAAGTGACGGGGCTCCGCAGCGAGAAACGTTATCGTCTCTGACCGGGTGCCAGTGTCTCCCCCGTTCCCTCCGGCTGCGGTCGGGAGGCGATAACGTTTCTCGCTGCGGAGCCCCACTGCTTCAGCCCCAGAGGCTGAAGCAGGAAAAGCCAACACTAGGATCAGCATTGATTCATGGAGAGACCTTCGTCTGGTCAGCTAACATTACTGCCAAGCAGCTGAAATATAGAGTGATATTGTGGTTTTAGCTGACGTGTGTCGCCTCACTGTTTTGAGCGATGCTCGTTCATGTCTATTTAGAGCGAGCAAGTGCGAGCCCGACACTGACTTTCGTTGACTTAACGGCCACAGGTGTCGCTGTTAACAAGCATTTCTGAAAGTTACAAATAGTCCCTTTAAAGATTAGAAAATAAAAACAAGCTAAAAATAAAAGCTAGGATAGAAGCTAAAATAGAGTAACAACACACAAGAGTAAAAGCTCTTGTGCAGTATAAGATCATTATCTGATAATATCTAATAAAAGGCAGCAGCTAAACAGGGAAGTTTTAAGCTTTGATTTAAAAGAACTCAGAGTTGGAGTTGGTCCTGCAGGTTTCTGGGAGCTTGTTCCAGATATTTGGTGCATAAAAACTGAACGCTGCAGGTTCACTCCTGGATATAAAACGGAGCAAAATATATTTCAAATTGTAACAAAAAAATAGAAAACAGGCTGCAGGAGGTCTTTAATTTGTTTGTGGGCAGAGCTCATGCACTTCCCGGCTCACCTGCGCAATCACCTTAAAGGTCCTATATTGTAAAAAGTGAGATTTTCAGGTCTTTTACATTATAAAGCAGGTTTAAGTGCGATATAAATACTGTTAAACTATCAAAACGCTCAATATACGGAGAAACACACACAGCCCGTATTCAGCTATTGTGCGTTTGAAACAAGCAAATCCGTTGCAATGTGCTGAAACGGAGCGTTTCAGACAGAGGATAAGTACAGGTACATTCAGGCAGACGGTATGAGGAAAATAATGTGTTTTTTTAATATTACAGCATGTAAACATGTTCTAGTAGAAACACAAAATACAAGTATGAACCTAAAAAATTAGCATGATATGGGACCTTTAAAGTTGTGCGCAGCAAGTTGAAAACCAGTCGGTGTCAATAAAGTGGAAACAACATGAGAAGATTTACGCGTTTCTGTGTCATCTGAGGACAAAACATGAGTGATAGCATGTCTTACCTTGCTGGCAGATGAGGATGAAGTGTGCAGCCAGGAGCAGCCAGCAGCCCGGAGTCTCCATGTTGTTGATGCGGTTAACAAACAAATGAAACGGTGGTGTTTGGTGTTTGTTTGGTGTTTGTTTGGGGAGCAGGTCCCGGCAGCCCTCACAGCTCCATGCTGCTCCGGTCCGGTCTGCCTGGTCGCTCGGGTTGTGGTCTTGCTGCCGTGTGTGTATGTATGTGTATGTGTGTGGTACAGATCCCGTGTCCCGGTGCGACGCTCTGCTCCGTCCGCTCTCCTCCACACCGACCGACCGACTGACTGACTGGAGACGAGCCGCCAGACTGAAGCTCTGCACCGCCCACAGCCTGCAGCCACACCGGCCTCACCTCCTCCACACATCCAGAAAAACAGTCAACATTAGTATATATTTTTTTAGAGTTTTGTATATGTTCATTCATCTATTTCTTTTATTTATTATTATAAGTTTTTTTTTTAGTTTTTTTTTTTATTGTTCAATAAGAACAGAGTGTTATTAGGAATTTTTTTTAAATTAAGAAATAAATAAAAAAAATAATAATAGAAGGGAAAATAAATTAAGGGGAGGAATAAGTAATGAAGGGAAGAATGGAAAAACATTTCACATTAGTATATTTTTTTAGAGTTTTGTTTATGTTCATTCATGTATTTCTTTTATTTATTTATTTATTATTTATATTATTTATTTATATTTTTTTTATTATTGTTTATTATTGTTCAATAAGAACAGAGTGTTATTAGGAAAAAATTAAGGGGGTGGGGGGGATAGAAAGAAATAGAAAATAATGGTAGAAGGGAAATACATAATTAAAAGATAATTGAAGAAGAAAATAAATTAAAGGGAGGAATAAGTAATGAAGGGAAGAATGGAAAAAAGAGAACATAATAAAGAAAATTTGATAGGAAAAAGAGAGGAATAAAGGGGAACAAAAGAGGGAAGCTGGGAAGAAAGAGGGAGAAGAGAAATTTGGAAAATGTTCATGTATTTCTTTTATTTATTATATGTTATTTTTTTATTTTGTATTATTGTTCAATAAGAACAGAGTTTTATTAGGAAAAATTAAAAAAAAAATTAAGAAAGAAATAAAAAAATAATGATAGAAGGGAAATAAATAATTAAAAGATAATGGAAGAAGGAAATAAATTAAAGGGAGGAATAAGTAATGAAGGGAAGAATGGAAAAAAAGAGCACATAAAAAAGAAAATTTGATGGGAAAAAGAGAGGAATAAAGGGGAAAAAAGGAGGAAAGTTTGGAAAAAAGAGGGAGAAGAGAAATTTTGAAAAAGAAAGGCAGGAACCCCATCCACCTAACACATTCTGCAATAGCCACCAAAATACATTTGAAAAATGATTTGGTTTTACAAACTTAACAGTAATTTGCAGGGCCGGATCAACTTGTCAGCAGTCACGAGGGGCCAAAAGTGAGCTGTGGGCCCCTATTGAGATAAATAAAAGAGCAATGAATGACCATATAGTATATGGTCATTCATTGCTTTTTTTATTTATGTATATTTTATTGTTTTTATCAAAGCAGGACCGACAGGAGGAAAATGAATGTATTACAAGAATAGAGTTTTTTGAAATAGGAAAGAAATAAAGAAGAACGATAGAGAGGAAAAAGTTAATAATAAAATTAGGGAGGAAAAGATAATTGAAGGAAAGCAAGTGAGAGGAGGAATAAGTAAAGAAGGGAAGGAAATGAAAAAAGAGAACAGAAAAAATAAAATTAGATTTGGGAAATAAAGAAGATAACATTTGAAAAAGAAAGGCAGGAAATAAGCAGAACCCCACCCACCTAACACATTTTGAAGTACATTTGAAAAGTTATTTGATTCTACAAACTTTATAGTAATTTGCAGGGCCGGATCAACTTGTAAGCGGTCACCAGGTGCAAAAAGTGAGCTTTGGGCCCCTATTGAGCCCCCATGTTCCTGTGTTTGGCTGTTAGTTGTGTAATCATAATATAAACTGAAATATTAAATCAGCTATAATTGATATTTTTATAATATTGACAATGTGAAAGCAATGTGAGGTCGGGTCGTCCTCCCATCCCTCCAGCCCAGTCGCACAGTAGTTTGTGAAATAGTCAAGAGTTTGAATGTATTGATTCGTGTACATAGACACAAATTCCACATTTTTTCATGATGGTTCAGCACGAAATCAGTTTGTGTGTAATCCACATAATTGTGAACCGGGAAGTATAAAGAGCGGCGAACGCCGTGTAGAGAGGAGATGGGTGAGTCAAAAAACACAGGACTTTCACCCAGGAGACCGCTGTTCATGTCTCAAACCAGAAGTCAAAGTTCATTTATTTCTCACGTAACTTCCGTACTTAAGTTACGCCACTTTCTGTGTTATTTTAACTCAAACTGCGATCTTTTCCTAAACTGAAAAGTTTTATTTTGAAAAGACTGGAGTGGAAATTGACAGGTGCGCCACTAAACATTCGTAGGAAAACACACTAAAAATACGTTGTTGAAAGTTGTATCCTCATACAATGGTTCACATGATGTCTTACGAAAAAGTTTGTTCGTTTTCCTACAAAAGTCCAGCAACACGTGTCAATTTCAGCTCGTTACATGCATGCAGTCTTTTCAAAATAAACTTCCGTCTTCACAGGAAACAACTTCGTAGGTTAAGGCAAGAAAACGACTTAGTTAGATTTAGGAAAAGATCGTAGTTTGGGTTAAAATAACTCTGGAAGTGGCGTAACTTGAGAACGGATGTTACGTGACAAATAAATCAATGTTGACTTCTGGTTTCACACGGGACATGAACAGCGGACTCCTGGGCAAAAGTCCGGCATTTTTTGAACCACCCATCCAACCGGACCTTCTCGCTACGCGGCGTTCACTGCTCTTTATACTTCCTGGTTCATGATTACATGAATTATACTTAAATTGATTTTGTTGGATATACACGAATTACAGTGCATTACTTTTTTAGCTACGAACAGTGTATGAGACCTGAATGAACAGGTTGTGTTCCCACATCATTTATTTCCTCAAAAAGCTCCAAGAAGGAATAAGGAGGATACAAAAAACAACAACAAATAACCAAAATGCTCTCCATCCATCATCATTTAGCCTCGTAATGTATGATTTCATCCCTGCAGCATCATCAGAGTATCTCTTTTAAAGTCCGAGGATGTCATCAGCTGCTGTGACTCTGCTTCCTATACGAATGAGGCGCAGCAGACCGCAGACAGCAGGGAGTCATTAACACAACGTAAAGAGTAATTGAGTGAAACGGCTGAGAGGAGTGTCTTTTTGTTTTTGAGTGTGTGTGGTGGACTTCGCAGGGCGGCCGACCTCCTGACCCCTGAGAGACGCTTCCTCCTCGCTCTGAAATGGAGACCTAAACATCAGCGGTGACCCAGAAATCACAATTCACTCTGAGAATGTGGAACAAGTGTGTGTGTGTGTGTGTGTGTGTGTGTGTGTTTGTCTGTGTAGTCTGTTTATATGAGTGAGAAAATGTTGGTTAGGATCACACATATTACGAATTATCTTACGTTGTGTGTATCTGACATTTCAAAACTTGTAGGCTTCTTAAAAAGAATTAGGTAGAGTTGAACATTTGAAAAAAACCCTCATGTTCTCTGTTTTCTACAGTGTCACCAGAGAAGATGGATATCAACCCAGTCGCCAGAAAACATGATAGCATTGTACGTTTCTGTAAATCACAGGATACGTTGAATGTCGACTTTTCTAAACCAAAAATAAGTTTCATGAATCCGTTTCATATCAGCCTCGTATCACACAGAAACATGGTTAACGTTGTGGAACAATTGGTTACGCTTAGGCAACAAAACTACTTGGTTATGGTTGGAAAAACATCATGGTTTGTGTTAAAATAATAACGTAACAACGTAACGTAAACAACGTAACGTAAACAACGTAACGTAACGTAACGTAACGTAACAACGTAACATAACGTAACGTGATGACGTAACGCGGCGACGTAACGCGACGACGTAACGCAACAGCGTAACGCAACAACTAGGGGCTGTCAATCGATTCGAATATTTAATTAGTTCATCACTCAGTCAATCAATCATTCATCACTAATTAATCACACATTTTTTATCTTTTCACAATGTACCTTAAAGGGAGATTTGCCAAGTATTTAATACTCTTCTCAACAGGAGTGGACAAATATGCTGCTTTATGCAAATGTGTGTAAATATTTTATTATAAATCAATTAACAACACAAAACAATGACAAATATTGTCCAGAAACCCTCAGGTACTGCATTTAGCATAAAAATATGCTCAAATCATAACATGGCAAACTGCAGCCCAACAGGCAACAACAGCTGTCGGTGTGTCAGTGTGCTGTCCAGGAAGTCGCGCCCTGCTGGCTATTAGAAAGAATGCAACTTTAAGGCACTTCAGCGTTGGCTTCACTTTTCAGACCTGGAGGTTGACTACTGATTACAACATGTTGACAACTTTCTTCACCAACTTCACCTTCACTAAAAGTTGTGATGGATTATTAAAAGTTTTGAGTCTGCACGTTGATTTTCATGCAGATGAATGGAGAATGACGGCTGCCTGGAAGGAAAGAAATCAACCCCAAAACTGATGAGAGGACTTTGACATTTTATGACATTTTATTGCAGGAAAACTTCTCCTACTGCCTGAGTTTTCTCTTCAGTTTGATTCCCGGCTCATCAGAGCGCCATTCCCTCCTCACAGATGATGCAACATCGCGGTGTTGTTTCCTCACAGGCTGAAGTAAAGTTTCCCTCAGTTCAGTTTCATCCACTGGCTCAGATTTTTTAAACCTCACAATAAACGACCACACCACCCCCCCTCCTTTATCTGAGCGAATATATTTGCATAATTTACTCTGGATTATCTTTAATTTATGCAGAAACTGCTTTCCACTTGTTAGGTTGAATGTTTCCAAGGGGGCTAATAAAATTAGTTGTACTCCCACAGAGCGCCCATTCAGGGATTTTTTGGGAGCTTTCGGACAGTTTTCCATGACTTTCCTACAAACTGCACTCAGGCTCAGAGTGATTTTTCCCTCCAACACGAGCCTGTGACCTGAAGTGATCTCTAGAGAACAACTACCAGGCCAGATAGTGAGACCGATTTTATTTTCTCTTTCACCTCTTTACTATGTGACTCATTCAGTAGAGCTGTTTCTCACGGTGCCCGGCCCACATGATCAAACAGCAGAAAACACACAATGTTGCCAGGACAAAACACGCTGCTGCTGCTGCTGAAGAGGCAGAAACAGTTTGGTGGTTGAGAGGTTCGGACAGTTATGCACAGATTATTGATCCTGCAGGGAGAGCAGAGGGAAACAGTCACTGATCAATCGACCAATCGGCACAGGAAGTGAATGTGGTGACGGAGCATTTTTGATGGCAGGTTTGAATCCTGCCAGGAGCTGGGTGGATACAGGCATCTTTTTAGATAGATGTAGAAAGATCTTGTCTGGGTTTTTGGTGAGCTTTTACTGCAGGTATTCAATTATGGCATCTAAGTTCCTTTTGTGAGCAAGCTTAAGGCATAGGCCATATAGGTGGTCGCCTAGGGCGCCACCTTCTGGGGGGCGCTGGTCACCCTCTAAAAAAAATAATTAAATAAAAACAATGTTTTAAATTGAAAATGCCGGAGGGCATCCTTCCTCATTTTCTGCATTGAGGTACAAATGAACAAATAAATAAAGAAATACACTTTTCACCCCTGTAACTCTCGTTGTAGTGAAACTGACTAAACACTTTTAAGCCAACAATATCAGGGACCAATTGCTTATTTATATTATACAGTTAATTATGTAAATAAAAATCTTAATTTTGGTCTCAAAACTATTGTGATGTCTGAGGTGTGTTGTGGTTTACGGGGCTAGGGTTATGGTCCTGGAGGGTTGAACCCTAACCCTACAGCGGTGCCCAAAACCGAATTTCGCCTAGGGCACAAAAAGGGCTAGAGCCGGCCCTGGCCAGCCCGTTCTCATTCCCAGGGCGTCAAATACCGATGCTTTGTAACGGCCGTTGGCGTTTTGGTATGTGACGCACCAGCTTTCCATTAACTACAATGTAAACTTATTTACGGAAACAGTAAACGCACAGAGAAAGTGCGCCAGGAGTGTGGTGACGTAGTAGTTTAATTTGACTATCGACTCAAGTGACTCACGGGACTGACGATAATAACAAATCATGTGACCAGCGGCTAGCGTGGCCTGACCATACTGGCGACTCACGGGACACATATGACTGATGATACCAACGAGTCATGTGACTAACGGCTCACGTGACCCACAGGGCTGATGATACTAACGACTCACTGAGGGGCGCTGCCCAACCGGCGGTATTTGACGAGTTGGGAGTGCGAAAGTGTTGGCAGAGTTGCTGAGTACTGCTAGTGTGTCGTCATCCTGATCAAAACGCTCATTGTGAAGTCCACTTAGAAATGACCTATTTTGTCATTTAGGTATCAGAACTTGTTGACCTTCAGGTCACAGCTCTTCCATCTTTGTCTCAACACTAATGGGAGAAACAATGTCGAGGTGATAATCAGTTTCCTTTTACAGTCACAGAAGAAGCTGCAGCAAACATCCTTTTCAGATCCACAGAGAGGATCCACCCTCGGATGAAGTTACGTGGGAAAAAGCACCGGCCATTGAAACGAACAACAAATCCCCTGAGAGAAGGTTCCCAGGGCGGTTTTCAGGACATCAGATAAGTTTTTATTGTTGATGTGTTTTAACCTTTATTTTTACAGCTGAGCTTTGTGCTCATCTTCAGCTCCGCCCTGCTTCAGGTTAATGCAGGTCAACACATTCACACACACAGTCATTCCATTTCCTCTTCTTGTATTCAAATGAAATATTTTAAAATATCTATACAATATTTTGTTTTATTAGATATAGAAAAATACATTTTTATACTAAATCTTTATTTTATACTGTCATAAACAGCATGTGTGTTATGAATATGTCCAAATATTCACAAAAAGAAAAAAAAAGAAAAAGACAAGAACAAACAAACAAAAATGATTAATAAAAAACTGAAAAAATAAATAGACATTTTTAAATAAAAACAAAAAAAGTAAAGAAATTAAGAAAAAAGACAATAAAACACTGTGACACTAAAAAACTAAAATAAGAAAATAAAAACAGGAAAAAGTAAAGAAAAATTAAAAAGGCAATGAAAAAAATAAAATTTAAATAAATCAGTAAAGAAAAATAAGAAAAAAGACAATAAAACACTATGACACTAAAAAGAGAAAAGAAGAAAATAAAAACAGGAAAAAATAAAAACAAAACAAGAAAAGAGAAGCAAGCAAAGGAGAAACAAAACAAACAAACATGAAAAATAGAAATGTGAGAAAGCAGTTAATGGGGAAAACATGTAAAACTAACAGTGTGATCCTTTAAAATTGCATATAAAGCCAAAGTACCATTAAAGAGCTATTTCACACAAATATATATATAAAAACATATTTTAACTGTAGTGGTATCATTCAGATATTAGGGTTTATTTGTTTAGGTTTTGCGATATCTGCCTCCAGTACAATGGAGGGACTTCATATATGTTGCTGTGTCAACAGTTTTCACTGGAGCTGCTTTCTACTGAAGAAATATGTGTATATTATTTTGTGATTTGGGTGAACTGACCTTTTAACAGCAGCAGCTGAATATGTTGTCAGACTGAAGATAATCTCCCCCTCTCTATCAATACATGGATTGGGGTAATGAGGTCATGTCACACAGAACAGACTGGGTGTCATTAAACCCCCCTTTCCCACCTCTCTGCTACCACACTCACTGTATACCGCCCCCCCTCCGAGGGGTCAGAGGTCGGGTTCTGGAGCTGGTAACAGTCAGGAGGCAGGTTCAGAGCCCTCTGGGGATCCTCATCGAACCCACATGGTGTTTCTGTGACATCACAAAGTGTCGGTCCGATCCATCGATCACACGGGTCAAGTTCACAACAGAGTGCGCTCAGAGTGACCGATCACATCTTATGGAAGACAGAACCTGCCAAAATAAAATAAATAAATGAATAAATAAATAAATAATCTGATAAATATGTCATTATATCGAGCAAAAATAATATTAAAAATAAATATAGCCATTTATTAATTCATAAAATGTGACATTAATTGATATTTCTGTTTTACTTTTCCTTTTTATTTATTTATGTATAGCTAGCTAGCATATAGTCAGGCACCCTGATCCCATGATGACACACATTGAGTGACAGCCCCCTCATTTGCATAATGAGGCATAAATGCATAAAGAAATGTGTAAAGAAATGTATAAAAAGAAAAGAATAAAGAAATAAATAAGTTTGGGGAAATAAATAAGGGGTGAAATGCAAAGAGAAAATCATGAAGGAATAAATAAATTCATAAATACATGAATAAATATATACAATTAAAAATAAATATAAAATACATTTTTAAAAAAGTTAAAAAATAAAAAAATAAATAATAAATGCACAAATAAATTGATACATAAAAAAATAAATGCAAGCATGAATATATTGGGAAATAATAAATAAATAAATACATAAATAAATAAAAGAGGAAATTAAACAACAGAGTAAATACATAAGGGAATTAATAAAAACATAAATAAAGAAAGAAGAAAAAATTAAAACAGAAATAGCAACTTATGTCACGAGCGCTAGCTGTCTGCTCTGCTCACCCAGGCCCACCTCAGCTCAAGCAATAACCCCCCTTTTTGCCCATTTTTGGATTATCCGGGTGTTAGGCTGTGTCGTCACTGCCAAGATGGCGACGGCCAGAGCCACCCACTGTGAGCTTCATAACGGCTCTTCAGAAACCCAAGAGTGATGTCCAAGCCCCCAGGAAGCACGCCGGACATTAAAGCAAATTTTCGTAGTGGCCAAACGGCGGTACTACAACTTCCATATCCGTCACGTGATGCCATTGGGCCCAAAAAGACTTTTTCCCATAGACTTACATTGGGAAAAGAGACGTACATAAATCTGCGAATATTTTTTTTGGAGGTAAATCAACTTCCCAGTATGAACACTTGAATAGCCCTTATTGAAATTATTAGGTCCTAAAAGTTGTAAAATGCACTAATAGCTGAATCCAGAGTTATTTTCCTTCCTCCGCTCATGTGAATGAGACCCAGACTGGAGACTGGAGATCGCCGGATGATCCGGGTACTTTATCACTCGGCATTTTGGCTTAATGCGCCGCTGAGTAACTCTCATAGGAAGGAACGGGCACCCGCCTCCCACACTGTATCCAGTTCTCTTTATACATCCATGTCACGGAGACTACGTCTGTATTTTATACAGTCTATAGTAGGAACCAATGGGCTTGGAGTTGAGAGCCACAGAAAGGAAAAGATATTTGCGTCAATGAAACCTGTTTTTATAAAAAAAAAAAGTGTAAACATAAAAACCTGAAGCACAGATGGGGCTGACTGGAAGAATATTTAGCAGTTTATTTCAGAAACATCCTTTTCAGCAACACCTCAGTAATTGGCTGTTTAATTAAGATGGAAACGTCTGTTGTGGCATGTTTAGGTAACATCCGTATGAATGCGACTCCTTCTGTTAACTCTACATGTTTACTTTCTGCAGAGGCCTTGTTGATTTAGGTGATGGGAACCGGCCGCTCCGCGCTCCCTCCGACTTTGATGTTTGGTCGGCCATTGTGAGGACGGCTCTGAATCGCAGCCGGTTGGTTGGTTGGTTGGTTGGCAGCCATTGAACCTTTGCAAAGATTAACTGTTATTACCGGCGTCTTTGTGCATCCAGGCTGCTCTCTGCATACCAGCGGCGAAACAAAACGCTCCTCTCCAGCCTCTCCAGTGGAGGAGGCTTCAGAAAACAGCAGGTCCGATTCGCTTTTATCTGCACACTGACGGGAGTATAAGAGCACTAAGTGGTCTCTCAACTGACAACAAGTTCCTTTTTAGGAGAGAAGAGGTCCGATATGCACTGTATTAGCCCCGACCGCCGCACACACACATGCACACAATGGAAAAACGTTCTATTTTGGGACAGACAAGGTCACAGATCACCTTAATAAAGAGGCAGGAATGTGTTGAGACACTTCTGCGTTCACTCCAACTATACGATCTCTGACTCTCCTCGTACAGCCTCCCGCAGCACTAATGAGCTTTGCATTCAGCCGTTCATTCAGGCAGTCCTGCTTGTATTTGAAACACATGGTGAGTAACACGCTGCCAACACACGTGACCTCTGACCCCGGCTGATACTCCACAACACACCGTCATGAATGTTGTGTTGAATGTGTTTGTGCTGGAGGAAGAGAAACTGCAGCAGCTCAAAGTCATTTTGTTCAGTTTACTAGAAGCATAAATCGAAGCAGCTGTCACCTGAAGAAATGAAGTAAAACAGTGAGTGTTAATAATGTACGTGAAAATATCTGACTCTGGTTATGAAGGTCAACTCTGGTCAAACTCATTACGCAGATGAAAAACAGATTTTTATAGTTTCAAAAAGATTATTGAGGAGCTGTTGTGAGTTTATTAGGTACAACCAATTAAAAATAATACAGTCTAATAAAACAGTGCTGCTGTAAATCATGAAGGTTATAATGATCAGTTTTTTTAAACAGTTTGGTGCCGTCGGTAAGCGTCTGTCGGCCTAATTTTTGCGGTGTGTCACGCACCGTCGGCTCTAGTCTGCCTGTGTTTGAGGTTTTTGGCGGCAGAGCCTGTTGGTAAGAGAAATCACTCTGATTGGCTGGTCAGCTTAAAGGAATCAGTGCACGAGAAGAGAAACAGAAGTGAGGCAAGCAAGCCAACGAGTTAAGTCAAGAGGAAAAACACAGAAGGTTCGTATTTTCACAACGACATCTGGAATGAAGCTAAGTGGTGAGTGAGAGTGGTGAGAAAATGGTCGGCAAACGCCGCTCTGTTTCATGTACGTATCATAACAACAGCTTGTATATTTTTTATAATTTTTTTCTAACTGATAGCCAACCCTCGTTAACCGATTATTTAACCGTTAACCGACAGGATTAGTACGTTTCATGCAGCGGTGCTATTTCTAGTGCCTAACGAGCCGCCCAGCTGCAACGATAAAGCTTTGCATATACTGTACGATTTTAGCCTGTTTCTGGACCCGAATTTTGAGCCGCACGACTCGATTTTAGAGTCGGGCCGAATTTCAGCTTCGTCGGGCGTCATTTGCCGTGCAGTGTACAGGTGGGACCGAAATTTTGGTCGGCCGTCCACAGGCTCTCACACAGTTGAAGCATAAACACGAGCTGATTCCCCAGCGTCAGCGCCTTTTTTCTACTTTTTTCTACTTTTTACAGTAATCAGAGCGTAGCTATCAAGATAACAATGTACAATAGATATAGTAAAACTTAGCTAGCTTACCTCCAATTCTCTCTGCAAAATGGACAACCCATACTGTCCACATCTTCCTAGCCACCTGCGAGTCCATATACGCCACTGTCTCTTTTTTTAGACGTTTCAGCAGACAGGATGACACAGATGAACAAGGCAGCACGTTTCTGCCTTGTTAGCATTGTGACCCATACAGAACTCTGCTAGCAAACAAACTTCACCTGCCTCAGAGCTTTAAAACTAATCTTTATTGACAACTGTCAACAGGCAGAACGGCCCTCAGGGGCCGACAGGCATTGTTTTTTAATTTATTTTACACGCACAGTGTGATAACTCAGGTCGTGGCTGATGATCGGACCGTACAGTGTGAGCACATAAATCGTGAGCTTTGGCTTTACATCGCAAACGATCTACTCGTACAGTAGGAGTAGGAAGTACACAGCAACATTTGTAAAATCGTACAGTGTATGCCCAGCTTAAACCGATGCACAAACAAATTAATTCCATCATTTATGCTGCAGTGTATGAGCAAAACGGGCAACTGAGTCCACAATTCAGCCTTAGAGGAGAGTTGCTGTAGCAACCTGCGTGTATTATCGTGGACACATGCAGCCAATTTCCCAGTAAAAGTCTCCACCGCATCATTTAGTTTAGCTGCCAGGTTGTCAGTTGTGTGTCAGCCTGGTGGAACGTTAGCGAGCCTCTGTCAGACCGTGTGTGTGACGACGATGAGTATGAAGTTATTGGTAACGTTGTAGCTGTGAACGTAGCAGTGCAAACTGCAATGATTTGAATTCCGCGGTCAGTAAAACTTGTCCACTCTGCTCATCATCCATTTTAAAAAGTAAAAAGTGTGTTCACACAGAGGGATTATAATAACACACTCTGATCAGAGGTTTGTCTGCTCCACTTCTGTTTGTCAAACATGTGTTTACTGCATCCACAATCCTCCCGGAGCTAATTAGAATTGATCTTTGGTAGTTTTCTGCGTGCGACACAGAAACCTGTTTTACTGCCGACCGCTCAGTTCACTTTCCCTTCTCCCTGGTCTGTTTCCTGTCATGCTGTTATTTAGATGAGTCATGCAGTGTAGCAGAATGAGTGTAGAGGTTTGGGGAGCAATGAAGGTCAACTTGACCTCTGATGACTCAGCATCAATTCCCAACACAGGGCATAATGAACTGTGATTGGCTGAGAGTCATGACAATTAAATACTGACATAGAGAGGCGAAGTCCCGCCCCTTCCGCTGGACCACCATGGGACCTTATTTCGGAAAAAATATGAACAGTAGTCAACGGAGAGAGATAAATATTTTTTTGATCCCGTCTGAATTGCTCCATGAATAACACATATGATGTTTGTCACTTTAAAAGATAATTTTGCAATTCAGGAAAGTCTCAGTTTGTCGTAAAACTGTTGAAGTATCAGACTGTGAAAATATGTAATTAACACCCAAAAGTGGCGTAGCGATGTCTCTCTCTACGTTACATCTGTGCGTGAAAAATAGCTTAGTTAGCTAGCTAGGTAGTGTTAGTGACGTACTGTATATTGTGCGAGAGGAGAGATGTACTGTAGTTCACTGAGCAGTTTCACCCAAAACTAAATGATATTACGACAAACTGCGACTTTCTTGACTTGCAAAATGATTTCAATGTACAAACATCATATGTGTGATTCATGGCCCAATTCAAACGGGATCAAAAAATGATTTGACTCTCGCCGTTGACTACCGTTCATATTTTTTCTGAAATAAGGCCACCGGAAGGGGCGGGACTTCACCTCTCTATTGGTAAAGTGTCCCCACAATGAAGTAACGGCAACTTCTTGTGGGGGAAAAATATTCACTCTGTATTTGTAGAGAGGAGTTGTGGGTTCTCCCATTCACTTCAATACTGCCACAGTTTTATTTGAGCAGGATTAGAGAAACTCCAGCTTAATGTAATTCAACATTTAATAAAGTACTTATTTCTAATGTTCTGGGTTATTGTCCATGCAAAGATGACAATTTGACTCGTATGAAGTTTGTCTGTTGACCAGCAGGGGGAGACTGTGACTCCACGTTCTTCTGTCCTCAGTGTGATAGATTCGGTTGTAAACGAGACATGAATTCCCCCCCGAAACAGAACGATTTTTCAAACCAGTGTTGGCTTTTTCTGAATAAACCTTCCCACTGGTCCAAAAGGAGCCGTTTGCCGGCGACTCCGAGCACAACAGAGCCACCTGACAGAGCCGCCAGCCAGCAGAAATTCACCTCAATGCCTTCAGAAAGCTGCTTTATGTGTGTCCTGCCTGCAACCGAGGGAGGAGAGAGGAGAAAGGCCTTGAAGAAAAAGAGTCTGCAAAGTGCAACTCCGAGCTGTAACTCAGAGTTTCCTAGCAACATGCTCTGCAAGATGAAACCAAGAGTTCTGCCGACCTCTCTTGATCTGCTTTTTTATTCAGCGCTGTTTTATTGTTGTCTTACTGAAGCTAAGTTTGTTTTATTAGGTAAATACCGCGGTGTTTTTTCTATTGCACAAGTTCCTGTTAGCGTTTGTAATCTCCTGAAACTCACATCCAACCACACACACATTTCTCCCTCAATGAATTTCCAACAGCAGCATTCGCAGAAGCATTTGCATGTGTTGTTTTTTCACTGTAATCTCTCACTCTGCCTCAGACCTGTTGAATCTTAAAGCTCCCCCATTCTCCCCTCCCAAGACCAAGACAAAAGCATGAATGCATAATTAATATAGTGAAGCTGCATTTTTAATTGTTGCTGGTGTTCAAAGTTGCCCAGTGGCATTGTCTCTCGGTTCGGGCCGGCTGCTTCCGATGGCAGAGCTTCATTCAGGTCTTTTTAGGGCCCGAGCGCTGCAGAAGCACCAGCAGACAACAGCTCCAAGCTCGCCTCTTTTCTCAGGGTGTCTGCCCGCACAATGGACTTCCTTAGCCTGCACACAAAAGAGGCTGGCGCATGAAAAAACACCCAAATTCAATGGCATTCCTCTCCACAATGCACTCTGAGAATATGTGCTTGTCCCTCTCCCTCTCCCTCTCTCCTCTTTCAGCACGGGGTGATGTATTAGGATGATGTGTGAGGATCAGGAAGTGAAATATTACTGCATCAAAATGAAACAAATCGTGTAAAAGTGAGAATGGTGACAATTAAGTAGAAACAACCGTGCTAGCAGCTCTGTGAGGCGGTACTTATGCACAGTGAGGAAAAGTCACAGGATCACTAAAGTTATTACAATCCATCCTGAGGGGAACGAGAATGTTTGAACCACATTTCATGGTGATCCATCCGATAGTTGTTGAGACATTTCACTGAAAACCACAAACCTCATTGTGACCCTGGAGGAAACGATAATAGGAAACATTTTCTGAGAGCCATGAATGTCTATACAAACGTTTTGATCAGATATCTAATAATAATGATTAAATAATAAATAAAATAATTGACTCTTTCAGTCCGAAATGGTGGAGATGTAGCTCTGCTGCTGGGCTCTGACGTTGCAAAGGAACAAATTGACTTTCACTTCTTATCAATATTTGGTTCAGCAAAAGATTCCGTTGTGTTGTGCTAGTAGTGGCTAATGTAGCCTGCAGCAGCAGAGATGAGCAGCTACAGAGGTCTCACTTCTTTCTAACTCCACACGTTCCGATTTTATTCATTTTCTAACTTGTAGTCTTCAACTGACGCTGACTCAAGTGACATCACATGAGGACATTTATCAGACATCACACAGCTCCCTTTGGAGACACTAAAGACTTCATACTACTTTTAAAACATAAGTAGTATGAGGATCTGGTTTTTGTCTCCAGATGGAAGGTGAGTCCCCACAATACACCAGACCGTCAATACGTCATACAGAGCAGGCTCTCATGGCCACGCCCTCTTTTGTAGGAAACAAACCCCGTGTCCCTCGTAGACGGTAACAGAGTAAACAGAAGAAGTTGAAGCATGTCTCCAAACTTCTACTTCAAACAAACAGCTAATAGTAATAACGCTATGTCCAAGAGTTGCTGTGTAGTTGGTTGCACCAACAATAAATCCAAAAACACTGATCTCCGATTTGTTTCCCTGCCGTGTCCTTAAAAAGATCTAATAGAGGGACTTTATGGCTCCAAGCTATCAGACCAGCATGGCATCATCGCCGAGGCTGCGCTCACTTTTGGTGGAAAGAAACTCTCCGTCACAGGAGAGAAAATGATGAAAAGCTGTTGTGTAGCGGGTTAACCGAGGCTTTCACACTGAGATTTGAGTCTCATACGATACATGAATATTCACTGTCAGTGTGCAAAATGGCTAAATGATGCTGGTGACAGTGACTAATATGGCTAGCTAACGTTGGCTTGAGTGTGAGGCTGCTGCAGTAATACAGTCATTCATACATTAACGTTATAGCAGCATCAGACTGTTGTCTTAAACTAAATCTCAGCCTATAGATCAGACAGTTGGTTATTAACACGTTGGTTGTTTACAGACAACACTTAACCTAACGAGATTCAATCAGATATGTAGAGATGTCTGGATAAGCAATATCCGGCCACTGTACCTTCATTTATTAAGGTATCACAAACGCTCAGGTTCAGGGAAGATCGCAAAATAATTATTATACATGTATAAAACATAATCCAAACATACATCAAATTGCATAGAAGTCTATGGGACCTTCTGTTTTCTTTCCCCTAAAAGGGGGCGTGGCCTTGACTTTTTGCGAAGTACCCGTATGTGCCGATCTGGTGTATTGTGGGTGTGTGAACAGGTTGTTGTTCTCACAATGTTGTGGATCCATCAACACACACACAGTCACACTACTGCTGGTCAGATGGGGTGACATTAGCTCCCCTATCACATCCTCTGTGTGAGGAGTTGCAGTGGGTGAGTTGGGAGCCGGAGGTTGGTGGGGTTTGGGTGGGTGGGGGTGCTCTACCATTGTCGGGCGCACATTGAGCCCCGTTGGCACGCCGGCCTGCAGCTTACCACCGCAAGGCTGCTGGGAGCCACAAAGGGCCACGACGGAGGGAGAGTGGAGCCGGGTGAACGTCACCAACACCCGCAGCCTAATCCTCCTGCCCTGTACATCTGCGCCGGACCGGTTTCTAAAGCCAAACCCCCTTTTTTTTCTCCTCTAAAATACCCCCTCCTTCCCATCATGCACCAACTCTTTTCTTTTCTCTCACTTTTATTCTGCAGCAAGAGAAAGGACGGGCTTTTGTCGTGGCCCATAGTGTCACACAGACACAAGACCTGAGGCTGCCAGTCGTCAAATGGAAGCTCTCTCTGGGCCTTTCACTGCGCTCACTTTGCTCATGTCGACTCAGGGAAAGAGGGGGAAACTCTTATTTTAGCACGTGAAAAGGCTCCAGACGGGGACATGAAGGCCGGCTCTTCACATCGGACACAATTGACTTTGAAAGCCGCCGTTTCTCTGAAAGTAGTAGGGAGTGTTTGCCGGGATGTTGGCATCATGTTTTAATTGAATTTGACTGTCAGTAGGTCTCAAAGGGGCCCAAACAAGCTTATTATGAAAACGCTCTTCTGGGATTCTGCTGAAGAAAACCGGGGACAAACATTAAAAAAAAGGTCAAATGGCCTTTACATGCTGCTGCAATTATTCTGGTTATTTCATACTTTTACACGAATAAATGTAAATAAATAAATAATTTCAAAAACGGTAAAAGAAAGACAGACAGAATGGCTGTTAAAGGATAAAGCTGGCAGTATTCAACATTTTTCTTACATCAACAAATCCCACGAAATGACCACACCTTCTTAAAGAAGCAACAGACAAAATTAAACGTAAACATATAAAAACAACAAAAACACGAATCTGTCTGTGCTATCGGTGCTGAAGAAGATCAATTATGCACATCACGTAGGTGCAAGGCTATCAGAACAGCATCAGTAAAGAAGATGGTAACGCCTGCACACTACTCCATGCCACAATATTTTTATTGATTATGTTTTGGTCCTGCTTGGATCTTCAACAGGTCAAAGTATTTGAAAAAGTGGAAACCACACTCACATTTATACATAAAGCACACCAATAGGCAAACTAGCTCTGCGATGGCAGGTGTAGTTCATCCAAAACGCCAGCGAGATAAAAACATCCACAAACAATTCGATAACGTACATAAAAACAGTAAAACAAAAGCCATATTTCTAAATATCATGCTTCTAAACATCATATTTTATGTCATATTAATCATCTCATATATCAGAAAATCAATCACCTACGTTCAAAAATACTTAGGGCTGTCAAAGTTAATGCGATAATAACTAGCTTGTCGTGAAGGAGGATAACTAACTTAAGCTCTGTCATGGTCATTTTCAAAGGGGTCCCTTGACCTCCGACCTCCAGATATGTGAATGTAAATGGGTTCTATGGGTACCCACGAGTCTCCCCTTTACAGTCATGCCCACTTTATGATAATCACATGCAGTTTGGGGCAAGTCATAGTCAAGTCAGCACACTGACACACTGACAGCTGTTGTTGCCTGTTGGGCTGCAGCTTGCCATGTTATGATTTGAGCATATTTTTTATGCTAAATGCAGTACCTGTGAGGGTTTCTGGACAATATTTGTCATCGTTTTGTGTTGATAATTGATTTACAATAACAAATATATACATACATTTGCATAAAGCAGCATATTTGTCCACTCCCATGTTGATAAGAGTATTAAAGACTTGACAAATCTCCCTTTAAGGTACATTTTGAACAGATAAAAAATGTGTGATTAATTTGTGATTAATCGCGATTAACTATTTTAATTGATTGACAGCCCTGAAAAATCATTTATAAATATGAAAAAAGTATTATAATAATAATAATTTCTTCCAATAAGAGAGTTTATTCCTGTTCATCAACCTGCTAACAAAGTTTATGGGTGTTTACACTGTTAGATTATCATAGGATTATTTTATTAGTAGGCTAATTAGCCCGTTCATTAGTTATGTCTTGTTAAGCACAGAAATACTTATTTTGTTGAAAAGTTTTAACCCAGGCTGTTTAAGCAGAGGAAATTTAAAATAGTCAAACTGAATAAAAAGAGATGTTAAATGCAACTTTGTGTTTATTAAAACAACAATCTACTAAGATTAAAAATGTATATTGTTTTGACATTTAAATCCTGGCTTTGCATATCAGACAGAGGAAATTTAAATGTCCAGCCCCTTGGCATGTCACTGTTTTTCAACTCTGGCCCTTAAAAAGTGATTGAATTTGGCCTGTTTTAGAGAATAAATGAGAGCTGAGGACGCCATCTGGTGGAGTTCATCACAAACTGCAGCCTGATGCATGCTCTTCATAAATAACTGTATCACCAGCCTGACACTGAAACTAATGACATTAATGCCTGAGTGGAATAAACTCTCCATGATTTCCAAATGTGTTCACTTGAGATTTTCAAAATCATGCATGGAAATAAAAGTGATGATTATAAATCATCTGTGTTCTCTCTCTGGTTTCACATGGGACACGAACAGCGAAAATGAGTACTACGCTCTTGCTGGCCCTTCAGTCCGTCTCTTTCTGAAGTCTCAGCCTGAGAAGGTGGGGGTGTTTGTGGATTATGAGGAGGGTCTGGTCTCCTTTTATGATGTTGATGCTGCAGCTCTTATCTACTCCTTTACAGGCTGCTGCTTCACTGAGAAACTCTACCCATACTTTAGTCCTTGTAATAAGAATGGTTTAGAAAACTCTGCCCCTCTGATCATTTCTCCTGTCAATCACACTGAGTAGAACAACCATTTGATTTTCTACAGAAAGATTCACTTCCATTTAAAGGCAGGGTTGGTAAAGATTTTAGAAACATTTTTGTTCTAATAGTTTAAATTTTCATTACATCCTGACAGCAATCAATAAAACAAATGCTCTGACAAAAAGGGAAAAAAGTCTGGCATCTGTGGCTCTCGCAGGACTGTAATAAACCCGTCCAATCATTTAATTCAGCCCAAATCTAATGATTGGACGTGCTATCTCTCTACCTGTGGGCACTCTGCTCGTACAGGGGTGGTAATTAATCATCAAATCATTATTTTTATAATAATGTTTTACTCAGTTTATGTGCAATGGACAATTAAGCACCCTACTGGACTATGCACACACTGTAATGAACTGGAAACTGTCAAACATGTACTGATAGATTACAACAGGTGTGATGACGAAAGATGGGAATTAATATCAGGACTAATTAATGGAAAACACAATATTGCATCGGGGAATCAGCTCGGAAAGACATCATGCAAAGTACGCAATCTTCTAATTAATTACTTAAGAGTAACAGGAACAACATACAAACATGTTTTTGATTTTTTTCCCCTGCCAATCTACTGCTCCACACTCCAGTCCAGTAGGTGGCAGTAATGCACCTATAACATGCTATGCCAACCGCCGTTAAAACTCAACCATCCATAATAAATACTGACGTGTATTTTTGTGTGATGAAAACATATGTAAGCTATTTTGTCGAGTTGTTCTCTTAGCAAAATGTTTTTAATGTGGGGGCAATGAGTGTATTTTCCCAAATTAATAAATACAAAGTGCTTTGTGGCTGTTTGTGTTATGATGCGCTGCTCTGCTCACAATAAATACATTA
>CAKAKR010063717.1:0-86265 GCA_916700685.1 Adelosebastes latens | reverse complement strand
AGACATGGAAAAAAAGAAAGAGATTTATTTTTAAATCAACACTTCCTGCTTCAGTTTCAAAATAAAAGCCATCAAGCGTTTTTTTTTCTGTGGACACAATTCTTTCATTTGTCAACACTAGGCTTTTATTCTGAAATATTTACAGGACAGTGTTGTAGAAAATGCAGTGACTTGCAGGGCTCCATGAATGAATATAGTACCGGGTTTTAATTGTGGATTATTACTATTATTTGGAAATGAGCACACACTTCTTAACCTTTTTCTGTCTTAAATAAATATAAATGACGTTTATAATGAAATGAAATGGCCATTATGAAAGGCAAACTCTATGTAGAAAGAAAGGGCTGACAGCAGCAGCAGAGACGCTGTCGGTGTGGACACCACACGCGTGAGACACGCAGTAGTTCAGCGAGGCAGCCGTCACGCGCTGCTCATGCGTGCAGCATGTCCCCGCCGTTAGAATGGATTGCGAGTAGACGTCGCTTTATTTCAAGAGGCTATAAGCCTGAAAGGTTTGGAACCACTGCTCTATAGCACTGTACAGGGATTCTTCCACATAAAGTAGAACCAAAAATGGTTCACATGTTCCACATGTGGAAATGAAACTTTGATGTGGTTTTATCAAGGACAACTCACTCACCAAAGAACCGTTTACTAAACCACTTTACTGAGAAGACTCTTTTACTTTGTTTTATTTGTGGTGTGTGTGTGTGTTTGTGTGTAGGTTTATGGTGTGTTTTATGCCACCTCCTTCCTGGACCTGTACCGCAGTCCTCGTCTGGTCTGCACCACTTCTCTCAGCCTGACAGTCACAGTAGACAGTGATGAACAGTATCTCTTCCTGGTGAGTCTTCTCAACATCCTAACAACTTCCTCTAAGCCCTTTACCAACTATTCCATTTAACTGAATACTCCGTTTTGTGCAATAAAGCTCAAATCCAATGTTAATTCAGGAGAGATGTGAAACTAGTCACATTTTTCAGGCAATCCCTGAAAGAAATGTTTACACACTTGAAAAGTTAGTGTTGGCTAACGGAGCAGGGAGCAAATTTAGCAGTAAAGTTGTCAAGTGGTAGTAAATGTACAGTATGTTTTAGTGAAGTGAAGTAGCCATATTTCAGCAAAAAATGTGCTAATAAAAAGATTGTATAATCAACATAAATCATTTAATCCATAAAACGTCAGTTCCCACAGCTCAAGTGACCTTTAAAAATGCTTGATATTTAATGTTTAATGTTATGTTAGGAGTGAAAGTTGATATCATATTTGTCAATAATGGCTGGGTTATATCTATATCTATATCTATATCTATATCTATATATATATATATACAGTATATACTGTATATTGTAATGTTGTAATGTCCATCACTTCCGTGACTTGATACAGAGGCATCGTGACATAATTTTTGTGATCTGCCTTCAGGTGCGTGCTGTCTCTCCCTTCCTGGGTCCTCCCTCCGACTACGCTGTGGTTAAAATGATTCCCGACGGGAGGCTGCCACCCAGGAACCTCCATCGCGTGCGAGTAGACAAGACACAGGCCACACTGAAGTGGCAGCCACCCTACGACGCCCCAAACTTACCTCTGGTACGTACAACACTGTCTCATGTTACTGTGATGGTGATACGTGATGATAAGCAGGAATGGGATCAGGAACCCTCCTGGATCAGGAACTGATCTCTATAAGCAAATTCTGCATTCACATTCAGAATCTGTAGGCAATGGGACAAGATTTTGGTACCGGAAGCGTTCTGGTTTCTGACTGGGACAAAACACAAAGACCTGTGTTTTGTCCCAGTCAGATTAAAGCTGAACAAATATATTTAAAATGTAATGTAGACTACAGTCTAATACACAGTCAGATTCCACCACTTTATCATCCATTAAGGATATGTTAGTCTGGTAAACGAGGAATTAATGGACAACACTGAATAAAACATCATTTTATTATTGACACAGTTCCCAACTCTGTCTTTTTTTTATAAGACAAATGTGCCCAGTCCGCGTATACATGCATTAATATCTCCACATCCACTGGATTAACATGGAGTCTCTGCCTTTTATTTACCTGTTGCCATGGTGAATCGTATTAGCTTTTTATGTTCAGGAAAACTTTTTTTTTCCCACCTCAGGATTAGTCAACTCAGAGTTTCAGTCTTAGGATCAGAGTTTGTTAAACGGGGCCTTGTCCACTCTCTGAATGTCTGTGTATCTGTAGACATATGCGATCCACGTGCGGGACGTGATCCGCAAGGACGAGCGTGACTACAAGTTGACCACCCAGAACAACACAGTGGAGTACGTGCTGAAAAGCCTGGAGCCCGGTGGACGATACAGCATCTCTGTCCGCCTGCGCAACATGAGCAAGGAGGCCAGCTTTACTCTCAGCACAGGTACACTGGCAGCACGTACATGTAGAAGGATAAATGCTAATTCATATTATATATCTTTATTTATTTCATTTTTTTTTAACTAACCATCATACAGTCTGGTATCGTGCATCACGAGTTACATGTCTTTCAGTGCTAAGAGATTAAGCTCCAACCAAAAAGTATGACCGGTCACTTTCTGTAAGTTATACATGTCTTTACAAAGAAATGCATTGCTTAAAGAAACATTCTCCCTCTGCTGCAGTTCCTCTTCAGGCTCCGGAAGCCCTGAAAATTTTGACAGAGAAAGACCACGTGTTCCTCTTCTGGAAGAGTTTGGCTGTCAGAGAGATGGGCTTCAATGAGAGCAGGGTGAGACACCAGTGACCAATATCTTGTTTTTTTTCACCATATAACTTTTTCTTCCATCCTACATAAAAGGTTTTCTTGTGTTCTACAACCCTCTTATTCCACCATGTAACTTTGCATAGAGGGTTGGAGTACTGTACTTGTCTACGTATAAGACTTATATTTAATTGTATACTTCTAAAGATCAATTATCTTCTAACCCAGTCCAACAGTTGTAATTATTTGAAGTTCCATGGTTTTGGGCTATTAATACCCTACATAATAACATGTATGTGCTGTTTACAGGGTTATGAAGTGCATGTGTATGACAGTGTGACGAACCAAACTTCCTACCTGGGAAACACCACGGAGACATATTTCCGCATCAGCACCCTGCTGTTGGGACACAACTACACTTTCTCTGTGCAGGCCCGCTGCCTGCTCAGCAGTCAGCTGTGTGGAGAACCTGCACTACTGCTCTATAACCAGCTGGCAGCAGGTAGTGGAACATGCACGCACACACACACTCACACACACAAAAAAAAGTGTAGTAAGATGAATTTGCTATACTGTACAACTGCTACACCTTTCCACCTGTCCAGGGGCCAGTGATGCCTCCCGCGGTGAGGGCCACACAGGAGATATGGCGGCAGTGGTGGTCCCGGTCCTCTTCCTGCTGCTGCTGGGAGTGTGCGGCGGCTTAATGGCGCTCTACCTCCGACACCGCCGACTGCAGAACAATTTTACCGCCTTCGCAAACTCCCATTACAACTCCCGCCTGGGCTCTGCCATCTTCTCCTCCGGGGACGAACTGGGTGAGACAATTAATATATTTTTGTAGCTGTGTACGCCTTTGGAGCAATCCAGGTACTGGAGAGCAGACACTCACCTGACACTGCACAGATCATTAGAGTTCAGTAACTGAGTGTGGTACTTTGACTTGACTGGACGCTTCAAAGAGTGCAATTTACAAGATTGATGAGTGTGAGCCTGCTGGGTGGATAATGTCTTCACTGCATTGGCCACTCCCAGTGGTTGGTCAGGGTGCCTGTAAAGTGGAATGTAACTAAGTACATTTCTACATCCAGTAGACACAAGAAACATTAGAATTCATTTGGAGTCGCGTTTATGTCAGCCCAATGAATCCAAGTATAAATTCACTGTCTTTTTAGCTTTGTTTTAGTCTCCAACAACTCTGCTAGATGTTAGCTGTTGGCTGCTTCACTATTTTCACAAGCTAGTTGCTAAAATGTTTGGCTAACTGGGGGTTCGTCACTGCGAATGACCCATTTACGATGTACATAGTCACTGTGATCCCTTATTATTATAAAAAAAATAATGATTAATGCTGCTTTAACTCTTACAAGATATTTTCTTAAACATTCCTCTCTCTTCTTTTTCTTCCCCCTCTTCCTCTCAAGGTGATGATGACGAAGATGCTCCCATGATCAGCGGCTTCTCAGACGACGTTCCCATGGTCATCGCGTAGCAAGACGTCCCTCGATTACCTATTTCTCTCTTCCCTTCTCCCCTTCTCTTCTTCCAACCCCACTCCCCTTTTACTCCCCCATCACTCCCCATCAGTGGCGCAAAGAAGAGTAATGAGGCGTAAACTTTGCCATCCCAAATCCGTCGATGGGGAAACCACCCCTATTAGCAGGAAACATGAAGAAAAATGGAAAAGTGTAAAGAGAGAAAGAGATATTTTTCAAATATACAATGCACTTTTTTTGGATGCGCAATAACTTATTTTTTATAATATTAAATATATATATATGGGGTCAAAAAAAGGACTGAGGAAGAGGTGGACACTGAAGCAAACTGTGAAGGATTTGAGTTTGTCGAGCACGCCAGGGAAAGAGAGACCCTATTTGTAATGCAAACTCACTATCCATAGGAGCGGTTCATTGCTTAAAGCCAAAATAAGCATCCAGAGACTGGAATATAGAATGCAAAAAACACACTCATAGGAAAAAAATAAGATATATAGACAAATGCTGTATACAATATGTATAGAAAATATCGGAGCAGTAATGGTTACATATTTTGGTAAAAGTACAGTGTGTACTATAGCAGTATATGTAACATTGGTGCCCTGTGTGAGGCGGTCGGAAGAGCAAACTGTGGATCATGTTTCATCATTTACAGAATCTGAATTGTATTTGAATGATCGCCAGTTTGGAAACTGTTGATTTTTGTAAACTCATTAACAAAGTCTTTGACAGCTCAGTGATTGGATTGACCAATGGCACCATTTAGAGACCTCATAGATACACCTTTATTTTCCACCACCAGCACACTGTTGTATGTCTGTATGTAGAGGCAACACATGTACCATGTTACGAGAATATTCCTGGGGGGGGGGAGAATCCCTCGCAGCATTGTCGAGATCATCAGACTTATTTGTAAATATTGGCTTTTAATATGTCCTCTCCTTGTAATGCTGCACCATATCATTCTGTAAAAATGTTTTTTTTTTTTATCATTCAGGACCACAAATTATCATCCCCAGCATTTTGCCAATAGCTGTAGTCGTAGAGGAAGTGGGTTCTCAGGGAACTGTGTCGGAGCGGACACCAGCGCAGCACCACCATCACCACCATGGCTTAGGCAGCACTGTCCATCTACTGTTGAATAGGTACAGAAACCTCTGAAGAGGTACTGGATCAGCTGTGGGTGGAATGACTGGCAGACACAGATTATTGTCAGTGGTTGTGATGAAGAGTCAGGTTCAGGCTCACCATCTGGTTTAGAAAAAGATGTAAAGGGTTGATTCAAACAAAATTAGAAAAATGTTTGAACTTATGCATAGTAGTATCTAGTAATGCAGATGGTTTTGGTTATCTTATCCTAATTTTTTTAGATAGGTCTCTGCAGCAAAATGTCTTTCCAGAAACAGTTTGCTTGCTACTCAAGATTGATTTTCACTGAAATACTTTCTGATGAGAAACTAGAACCTGCAATTTGTCAGTGGTGTAAATTTGCGTGTTAAAGCTCACCAAAAATGCTACGCAGCAGCTCATTGTGGATTTCAGGGCTGCAAATAACAATTATTTTCATTATCGAATCAGCTGTTGATTCTTTTTTTCAATTAACAGTGTTTGAATTCTCCACAGTGCAATGTCGCGTCTCAAGTTGCTTTTTTTGTCCAACAAACGGTCCAAAACTCAGAGATATTCTGTTAACAATCATATAAAACAAAGAAAAGCAGTAAGTACTGTGAATGTTTGGCATTTTTGCTAAATACATGACTTTAATTATTAATCAAAATTAAAAATCCAAAAATGTAGCGATTTATTTGCTAGTCGACTAATTGTTTCAGCACTAGCAGATTTACTTTGCCAGCGAATCCACTGATTGCGGTGATTCCATTAAAAAAAGAATTAATTTTGGCCCAAAAAAGGTGTTACAAATGTTGGTGTGACTGGGCCCTAACAGGGACACTGTTTCTGGAAAAAGATATTTCTGTTGAATTTTTTAAAATGTAGTCGTTTCATGCTGTTAGCACCACAAATTCCATTTTTACTCACCTGCATTTTATTTGCGTGGAGGCTGAGAGCCAGATCTCAAAACCTGGTCAGGTGAAACCAAGCTTTAGTGCATGGCTAGACACTACTAGGGATATGTGGCAAAACATTTTTTTTTTGTAATTTGGATGGTCCCTTTAAGTACCAGTAAGTAGTACAGTTTTATATACAGACTTAAACTGTTGCACGTAAATGTATCAACACAAAAAAACATTTTTTGGGAATCATCGTCTTTGTTCTGCTCCTGCCCCCCTCACCTGACTCTGTACTGTAGTCCATTAACTGATATTTGTGTTTTGCCTCTCGGCTTGAGCCATTTGACCTGATGGTGTTCTGCTTTCTATTGACCTTGTTCTTGTTTTGTTTGTAAAGATGTCTTCATGAATGTATTTTATATCTGTACTTTTTAAGGTACTGTCCCAGCTCATTATGCTACTATCACCACCTGTGAAGTTAATGCACACAAATCTGGTTTCACCCTTGCTACAGTGAATTTGTAACCCATACCACTGTGGACAACATACTTTTTTTGTTGTTACTCTGCATAGACTGGCTTCCGCAGACACATTTTAGTTGTTACAACCCCAAGCCCAATTCACAAACCCAGAGCAACAAACCATTTTTTTGTCAGGAATATTGCCTGCATCATATTTCTTTCACCATCTCATTTCTCCCCGGATCATTGAACAGTGTCTGTATTGACATTTAAGGTTTCCTCAAGACTAACGCTTGATTTCACGCAGCTCTTTACCTTGTTCATGACATAGTTTGTTCTGTTTTCTTGGCCTTAAAAACAGATTTTCTGGCATTAATGCTGTTTTTGCTCTGTGGAGTTTCTGTTATCTGATTTTCTGTTTTGCCACATAATGCCTTATTAGAACACATTGGGTTTCTATGTAATGTACTGTTTGTATGATAGAACACAAGTGCACACGCATGCATACACAGTCGCACACACACTCAACCCCGTACACAAGGCTAAGGAGGCTGAAGAGGAGGTTACCTGTTAGGGCATTTGGTTAATTTTGTCAGATCACTGCTCCTTTCTGTGTCAGCTGCTGTAAGCCAGCCACTTAGTCTCTTTTTAGTCAGGTTTTACACATGTACAAAGTATAATTATTGGTTATTATGTGACCGTTTGCTCCCCACTTGTCTTAATGTTGACTCTTGTCAAATAGTTTGCTTCAAAATGTTGTTTGGCACAGTTTGATCATGTTGGACTTGGCCATGTTTGAAGATATTAATGTCTTGCTTGCTTATCTCGGAGGTTGCAAGAACAATGAGATGTTTGGAGAAACAGTGTGAGGTGTTTTAAAAACCACTTATACTGAAATAAACTTGCTGAAAATCACACTCTGTCCCTTTCAACAACATTCTTTCTTGACTCCCCCTGCTGTATACTCTCTTACACTTAGTTTCATCTTATCTGGACAGAATATTTATAATATCTGTAAAAAAAAATATATATATATATATATATCTGCATATGGAGAGAGAAGGCCCACAGCTTCCATCTATATGATTATCATCATGTCTTAGCAAATGCTGAGAAGCCAGATAATATCTAGTAAACAGCTCCCTCAAGTGGATAAAAGTTGCCATGATGATTTGGGGTAAACCTAAATACAGTATAAGAAAAAGGATGAGAAGAGTTTCATTTGAATGTAGGCATTGTGTTTTACACCACTGGACTGCACAACACAACACAACACATCTATAACACTGTGAAAAGGCCTTAGAAACCGAAATTAACAAAATTTAAAGTAAAACACATTTAAATTGTGCCAACAAATCAAGCAAGTCTCTTGTTTCAACAAAAGTGTTTTTTTAGTTGAGGAATGCAGGAAAACCAATTTTCACACTGTGTTTTCTTTATCCTTTGTACTGTAAAAATCTCACAATAATTTAGATTAAATACACTTTTCTTTTGATATTAACTCAGTGTAATTAGAACTGTTTGTGAAATTCAAATCGTTTTTCACTTTCAGAACTTATAATCACAAAGTTCCAGTTGACAAAATGTCCAAATGGATTGTTTACTAACTCATCAAATTAAGTTATTTAGAAACATCAACTTATTAGTATGTGCTTCCCAGCATGCTTTGCATTAAAGTGATAGTTCCATTCTCTCAGATTTTTTTTAAAGTAGTGTCGCACGGAACCAAAGCAATGTACAGCCGTGGACGAAGGCAGCAGCAAAACGTATCAAAGCCCAGCAACTCCCGTGTTCTGCAAGGTAAAATCACTGTTTTTGTCAAAGGAGTTTGGTGGCTTTGAAAATATATAGATATAGAAATAAAGAAATGGATCCTTTTTAGGTGTCTAAAATACATTTTGGTACTGGTACTCAAGTACGGGCATGCCGCCCGCAATCTACTGTAGGTAATACACTGACTATGGAGGAGTATGTCATACCTCCCCACTTCAAAGAATCTTAACTGTCCAGAAATCCTTCTTGTCTGTGTCTTATGTGTCTCAGAGGAACATTGTCTTCTCTCTGAAAATTAATTTCTGCACCCTTACTGTGTAAAACACTTGAGTTGTGGGGATCAAATGGAGGAAAAGGGGATTTTGTGAGTTTGTATATATAATGACTGAGTTACTTTAACTTAGAGTAAATTAACAGAAGTAAAAAGTCTAAGTTGGATAAGCTCAAAGCCTGAAATTAAAACCAAAACAATAAGCTGAAAGACACTAAACAGCCCTGCAGAGCTGAAGGGAACTTCCGTCAGATGATAAATCTCTGTGTGTTCATCACTACAAATGACCCCGGTCACATAACACACAGTGGTTTGTTCCATAGTTCATATCAAGTTATCGATTAGTGCTGTCAGTTTTTATGACTGGAAACATGACTAACAGGGGCCTGAGAGGATTATTGAACAACACAAGTGACTCAGTGATGACTTGGTTAGTTTTGGGCTCTCAACACTAAGTTTCCAGTCCACACTCTTGTTTTAGAACAAAGAGTTGTCTGTATTCATGCGCATCATTGAAAAGACAGTAATTCATGTCTTTCCAAAACATTCACATCTGACAAGCCTATCACTTGGGATTGGTTAACCTCTTAGTCAGAGTTCAGGTGGGTTGAGTGTGCACTGTTGAACACAGACCAAGTAGTCGGTTATTCGTTATATTATATTAGCCTTTCTCATTTTAAATTATGACATCTACAGTATGAAGAGGATGACTTCAGGGAACATCTGAGCTGATCCTCAGGGCTCAACAGAGGGTGACCCTTGGTTGTCAAAGTAGGAATAAGGGTTTTGTGCCTCAGGGTCTTCAGACTGTACTGCATTTGGACTTCAGCCTTTTGTCCTGCTATAACTTGACATCCTGTCCAAGCCCGAAGATTAAAAATTATATTTAAAAAAATGTGTGACATTATATATTACACTACCGTTTTCCAGTGGTGGAAAAAAGTGTAGAAATATTAAAAATACATAATTTTAATATAGGGTAAAATAACACATTCATACTGCATGAAAAAAACTGCATGTGATTATCATAAAGTGGGCATGTCTGTAAAGGGGAGACTCGTGGGTACCCATAGAATCCATTTTCATTCACTTATCTTGAGGTCAGAGGTCAAGAGACCCCTTTTGAAAATGGCCATGCCAGTTTTTCCTAACTAAAATTGAGCCCAACTTTGGAGCGTTATTTAGCTTCCTTGCCGACAAGCTAGTATGACATGGTTGGTTCCAATGGATTCCTTTATGTAGTCTTTTTTTCACCTATAACAATGCATCATATTTTATATGCATATACTGTCTATATTTTGTATGAAAATGTTTAATCTGTAAAGTAACTGGAAACTACAGATGTAACATAAATGGACAGTGGTATAATATTAGCCTCTGAAATGAAGTGAAATAAAAATAGCATCAAATGGAAATATTCAGGTTAAGTGTCCCTTTAATATTGACCTTTATTGAGGACGTGGGCTTACGTTTAAAAGTTATGTATATTAGGTTTGAATGGAATGATCAAATATTCATTTGAATATCGTACAGTGTGAGAAGAATATATATATGTATGTGTGAGAAGAATATAAGTATCTCAGTTTAAATATGCTAGTAAAAATCAGTATGAATCTCAGACACAGGATCAACGAATAATGATCTCTGTCAATCACGGTGTGATTGGTCGCACTGATGGAGCATAATTATATTGTAGATTGTATGTTATAAATAATAATAATAATAATACATTTTATTTATAGGTGCCTTTCAAGACACCCAAGGACACCTTACAAACAAGATAAGACAGTCTATACAAGATTACATTATGTAAGGTGTACATTATCATCTACTCTATTTAACCTTTAAATCACCAAACACATTGTTACTGGATCAGACTGTGAGTTTACAATCATGTCTCTATGTTTAAATATATTTTTAAATCTTCAACTATATTTTTCATCTTCAGTTGCTGCTCCTGTGTTTTGTCCCAATCAGAGCTGAACAGATATATTGTAGATGTAATGTAGGCTACAGTCTAATACACAGTCAGATTCCACCACTTTATCATTAAGGAAATGTAAGTCTGGTAAAAGATGAATTATTGGACCACACTGAATAAAACTTTATTATATTATTGACACTTTTCCCCACTCTGACTTTTTTATAGATAAATGTGCACAGTCAGCATATACTGTACGTACATGTACTCTCTCTACATCGACTGGATTAAAATGGATGCTCTACCTCTTATTTACTTTCACCATGTGAATCGTAGTATCAGAGCTCTATTGATGATGGCTTTTTATGTTCAGGTTCAACCTACTCAGAGTTGATTGAACTGACCCTGACCAGATGATCTGGAACCGAAAACTCTGAGGCTGCGGTTGAAAAGTCCAAAAATGATGTCCTAACGTCTTTTCCTAACCATTTTTCCTTAACCTCGATGGAAAACGTCATGAGGTCAAGGAAAGATGTGAAGGAGAATTCATAAGGACTTAGGAAAAGACAACCGTGGTGTTAGGAGAATCCGACTGCACTAACACTAGGCTCCGTAATTATGATGCGTCAGCGGCGAATGTTAGTGATGCGGGTCTGCTGTGGTGAAACAACAATGTTCCGTGCGTTATTAAATTTAGTTTTTCAGAGACAGGCTGTCCCAATTTTTTTAATCACCAGCCACCACTGGTGAGAGTAAAAAAATACATGTGTGTAAGTGTAAATATGTGTATGTGAGAGTGAAAATATATGTATGTGTTGAAAAGGAAAGTAGATATGTATGTGAAAGGAGAATGTATGCGTGTGAAAGGAGAATATATGTATGTTTAAAGGAGAATATATGTATGTGAAAGGAGAATGTATGTGTGCGCGAGTGAAAATATATGTATGTGAAAGGAGAAAGTATGTGTTTGTGTGAAAATATATGTATGTGAAAGGAGAATGTATGTGTGTGTGTGAAAATATATGTATGTTAAAGGAGAATGTATGTGTGTGCGAGTGAAAATATATGTATGTGAAAGGAGAATATATGTATGTGAAAGGAGAATGTATGTGTGCGCGAGTGAAAATATATGTATGTGAAAGGAGAATGCATGTGTGTGTGAGTTCAACAATGAACTATGTCTTGTACGGCCCCTCATAGAGTTTGGAGGTGGAGGTCAGGGGGCCGTAGACAAACAGTCCTATCCTGTCCTGGTCAGGAAGTGAATGTTACTGAACCCACACAGAGCACAGACAGTGGTAGATAAAATGAACAAACCTAAAAATAGTTCACTCCTTTGTGGGGAAGTTTGGTCAACATGGAAGTCATCGGTGAGATTTGTGTCACTCCTGGACATCGTCGAAGCTGAAACCATGCAGGGTGTGTTGGGCTCGCGGGGCCCCTCAGATGGGCCTCAGGTTGCAGATGAACAAGGATCCACTTTGAGCTAGAGCATCCACTGAGCTCTGTGTCAGCCTGAACACAGCTGTGTCTGTGTCAGAAACAGCCACCAGGTGGCAGGAGTGACTCTGCAGCAGTCATATCAGGTGATGTTTTATTAAAGATGCAGTTCAGTCAGTCTGCTGGATCTGTGTCATTTTACTACTACTACAGCTCAGGGTTTATGGTTTAGAAGAGTTTAGATGAGCACGTTTCAGATTTTCAATAAATGACCCAAGCTTACAGAAAAAAACATTAAATGGACTTTACTGTAATTGTGAATCAGCACATAAGTATGTATGTGTATAGATATGTATATATACATACATACAGGTGCTGATTCACCCTTGTGTTAGGAAAGTAAGTATTTTTGGCTACATTTGTGTCCATATAAGTTTTGACACTATGCAAAAACATCACACCATCATCAGGTCAACATTTTATTTTGTCCAATACTTGGATTTATGACAAAAGTTTTGGTTAGTTGTACCTCCTAAAACTTTCCAAAATGAAGCATTCCGGGAAGATAGAATAAGTCAGCTACTCACAATTCAGAGATATAAGTCATATGCCAAAAATGTTAAGAAACAATGTCCTAAAGGAATGATTAAAAAAAAGTGGAAATGAACACAGTATTTAAACTGAAGAACTACTTACCTGTGATGCCAAAACAGATGCATTGATAAATATACAACCTTATGCACCCTGTCGATACCTTTAAATACCTTGGTATACATCCAAATTAAAGTTTTAACCTGACAATACTAATTGTATTTAAAATAACAAATGTTTGCAGTGTCTTTATATAGTCAGGAGGTTAAATAGCTTAGATGATTGCTAGATTATTAGGGGGACTGTTTCTAAGGCAAAAGCGGTGCGCAAACATTCAAATTATAATTTTGACCTCGATAAAAAGTCAGTGGATCACCAGAGTTATAGGATACGTCTAGGAGCCATGAATGTCCGTGCATTTTTTTTCCAATTCATCCAGTTGATGTTAAGAAATTTCACTGGATATGTGAAAACTTTGACCTGCTGGTGGCACTATTGAAATGTCAACAAAGTCATAAAGATTCATCCATTGGGGACCATGAATGGACACACACACACACACACACACACACACACACACACACACACACACACACACACACACAGGAAGAACATTTAAATGAGACTCAGCAGGGAGCTGCTGGTTGCTCTCTAATGCAGCCACTAGTCAAAGGTCAGAAAGGGTCAGGCTGCAGCACAAACACAGACACACCACAACAACAACAAACCGCTCGTCTCACTCTCCGCAGGTCAAGAGGTGGTCAAGAGGGTTTCTGACTGTTTCCGATTGGCCGGGGTCAAAGGTCAACAAGACCGGAGGCAGACAGTCCGAGGTCAAGAACAGGTGGAAGCTTGTGAGAGAGAAACAAGAACAACAGAGACGAATCGGAGCAGAGCAGAAGAACAAAGCAGAGAGTACTCAGCCTGACAGTCCTCAGACCGTTGCTTTACCATCATGCTCCACTGAAGGACAATTATCATCACAGTAAAGGAGGATTACACTGGTTTGAACAGGAGTTCAGCCAGGACACGTGCTTTTCTAAAACTCAGCTGATATGGCGACCCTACGGAGTGACAGACCTGGATGATTTCCTTCTCATTACTAAACAGACAGTGTAACATAAAACAGTGATGGAAACTTTACCAACACATTCTTCATACCTGGCAATTGTATCAATTTCTTGTGTGTGTGTGTGTGCAAACCTTTGAACTTTCCCAATGTTGAATTTTCATGCATTTGTTGTTAATCATTAGACCTTTTAGAAGCTGGTTATTGTTCTCTGTAACATTTGAAATCTTAAAACATTCTGGACAAAAATGTTCTTTTTGCAAATTACGTGATCATAAGAAATTATACAGGAATATCAAGGAAAGATTTCCAGTTTTATGATTTTTCTGACCTAACTAATCTTTGCACTTTTTAAACATGCAATGGATACAAACTGTTGATACACATATGGATACTTAAACTTAAAAAAAAATAAATAGAAAAATCAGTTTCCTTGGCCAACATTCCTGTTGGTAGGAATAACAACTTAAAGGTGCTCAATTTGAAATTCAGAGCATATCTATGATTGAGGGATTGCCTCCACATGGCTCTCAACATGGCAACAACTGATCCAGCGGCTACCATGGATGTATAAAGAGAACTGGATACTGTGTCGTAGGCAGGCCATTTCTATGAGAGTTGCTCAGTGGCGCATGAAGCCAAAAATGGCCCGACTGACCGAGTGATAGAGTACACGGATCATCCGGCCATCTTCCGCAGGCACAATAGCGTTTCCTTTAACTCCGCCTCCCGTCTCATTCACATGAACGAAGGAAGAGAAATAACTCTGGATTCGGCTATTAGTGCATTTTACAACTTTTAGGACCTAATGATTTAAATAAGGGCTATTCAAATGTTCATACTGGGAAGTTGATTTACCTAAAAAAATGTATCCGCTGAGTTACAAACGTCTCTTTTCCAATGTAAGTCTATGGGAAAAGTATTTTTGGGCCCGATGCATCACTTGACGGACACGGAAATTGTAGTACCACCGTTTGGCCACTAAGAAAATTTGCATCAAAGCCCGGCGCACTTCCTGGGGGCTTGGCGGCTACCAGCCAACAGTGCTTACAGCACAAACAGTTCAAACTACGGCAACAGAGCCAACAGTGTTAACCTGAGGGGAAACCGGAGGGCGGACGCTACGCTTCCGCAACAACGCCGTCGGTCGGGACATCATTATCAGCTGTAACCGCTGTATGAGTGCAGTGCAGAGCGGCAGCGATTAGCTACCCAGTGGGGCACACTCACATGTACTAACATACACTAAATGGCATGCACAGCCGGACCGGCTACGTAAACAAAGCACAGAGAAGCTCGGATTACAACACACAGAGAACAATTTCATTCTCTGCTCAGGTAGACATTACTCCTCTATATCTTTACATAGCAAATAGTTGTTTGATGCTACATTAATGCTCTGAATTTCGAATATTGCACCTTTAACAACCCTGTCACCTAGAAATGATGTTTATACACAACTAATTTGAAACAGCAAATACATTTGGACAGTAATGTAATGCCACTTGAAATACATTCATCACCATGACAAGGAATCTACAAAGTCACAACAGAACTTGTCTGCTAAACGTTCAGTGACAAAGTATTTCAATGTTTCTTTAAAACATGAATTTGGAACATTTTGTCCATTTAAACATTTCAGTAATTTACATAATAGCATTTATGTCATCATATCTTAACCCCAAAGGCAGCCGATTTAGTCAATTTCTCGTACAATATATTCCCCGTGGATATTTTTACAGACCAATATGTCATGGTAAAACTGAGCGTAATCGGCTAGTTTCATAAGCATTTAATTAATGCAATCAGCCTTTTATTCAATTAAATTATTGAACTAAATTTCAATACATATAATTTACTGTAATCTGAAAGTATAATGGTATTACTGTACCATTTGAAAAATGTTCCTGCTCACAATGACAATTACATTGTATGTACTTAAAGGTGTAAATGCAAGAAGGGAGGCTTTGTTTTAAACAAATATCCTGGTGGCTTCCTGAAGGTCCAGTGGGGGAATTGCTTAGCAAGAAAACGAGAGTTGAGGGAAAGGTTGTGTTGATGTATGTCGGTTTATCTATTTACTAGATTTTAACCTTTATTTAACAAGGCAGTTTGCACTGAGATTAGAATCTCATTTTGAAGAGAGACCCAAGACAGAAGCATTACCATACAGTACATGTCGTTGCAGATACTACTACACTGAGGGACACCCAACAATATAGCAATAACAAGTTAAAGCCAAGCTGACTACAGCTCCTACAAACATTAGCCACATCACCAGGCAAATTTATTTCACTGGAGTATTTCTTTTCGTGACCATTATTGGCCAATATTTTCATCCTAATCCTGTTGTGTTGCACCAGAATTGCAACATTTATTCCTCATTTCTACTGCATTGGTACAGCACAGCTCTACTCAACACAACTCACTCTTTTTTGGTTTTACATTAGCAAAAGGATACTACCTGGTACTTTTTTTGGTGCGACCTCGGTCGAGGTTCCAAGCGAGCTGATACTAGAAGGTGTAGTTAAAACACTGCAGACCACTGATCGGTCAGAGAGAACCGTCACTAGCACGACACAGGACATCCTGCACAAACCCACCATTTTTAAATAGTCAAGCTACCTTCAACAGCAACTGCAATTTTTTCATTCACTCCACCCAGATTTAAAAAAAAAAAAATGGCAGCACCGTGGTCGTGCAGACATACCACTGTTTGGTTGCCCATGAAAGGATTTAGTGAGTGTCACGTTGAAGATGATGTCACAGTAGTAGTGGACTCACTATGGCGATCGGCTGAGAATCCTGCAATGAGGGGACACTATCTGCATTGGAAAATGAAATAGAGAAAAGCACCTGGTACCAAATGTGACTTGAGTTGAGTCGAGTCGAGCTGAACCGAACCATGCCGTGGCAATGAGGCATTAGTTGACCAAAACCATATGTGCTTTCCTTTCCCGACCTTACGCTTTCACACAGTTTCAGAGCCCGTGGTCTTAAACGGTAATATTGGATACGTTGTACCATTGAAGACTCTAAAACTGTTTGGTCTCAGGAATATACTGGTGCCAAAGTTGTGATTGATATCGTTTTGGGCTGAGTTCATACTCTCCTCTGTCTGCTTGAGGAATCACTGCTCTGACCTTGTCAGACATACAGACAGAGGTAAGAGGCAGCCCCTCTGGGATCTGTGATTTTGCCGTTTTGCCCTTTAGAAAGATTTAGAAGACTTAAAAGTTTCTAGAGCTTGATGGCTATTGCGACATGGATATACTTCTGGAGATGAGCAGAAAGCAATCCGTTATTTCGTTATATTTTAGATTTAGTTTGATCTTTTTTTTTATGTTTTTACCTTCATTTTAAGATAAACTCCAATGATACATGTAGATCACATTATATTGAAATAATTTATGTAAGGTATGACAGAGCACATTTTTCTCTTTGGATTGAAGTTTCAATGTTTTCTATTGTTGTCTACAAATCCAAGTATTCACTGCTGAGATTTGACTTCTCATGTCATGACACCACCCTGCTACAGTACATGCCAGCTACAACAACACCCATTCTATGCATGCCTACTATTGGGAGTCTAACATTAGTGTCAGAGTTGTGTCAAAGCAACTTTCTGCTTACATGACAAATTTGCAAGCACAATGTTGCTGGTACCATAACATTTTGTGATGGCTAAATTCTAATGGTAATGCTAATATCTCTTGATGACATTCTGACCAGGTTCATTGTTGAAATTCTGATTGTTAAATTGCCCGTAGGTGTGAATTTGAGCGTGAATGGTTGTCCGTCTCTATGTGTCAGCGCTGTGATAGTCTGGCGACCTGTCCAGGGTGTACCCCGCCTTCGCCCGATGTCAGCTGGGATCGGCTCCAGCCCCCGCGCGACCCTGAGTAGGATAAGCGGTAACAGATGATGGATGGATGGACATTCTGACCAGCATCACCATCATAATCCGGTTCCAAAGAATCGCAGACCACAAGTCAAATTTTGTTGAACAATTCAAACAGGACTGTTGCTCTTGTGAATGACTGTTTCTCCAGCTGCAGTAGCAATTGACCAAATAGAGCCTTTGTGGGAAGATGACTAAATTACGGTCAGAGTCAGACATATCTGGAATTCTTAAAGAAAATAACTAAAAAAGATCCAAACTAAGAATGAATTGAGCCACAGCGTTGCATTGGGTGACATGTTTCTTCATCCCCATAAGCACACTTTAGCTTATTTTGACTCAATACTGTCCTGCTGCTGTAGATACTCAGTTCACCTAATGTGTATTAATCTGCAGCTGAAAATAGTCCCTCCTAACGTTTATTAAAAACTACAGTGCCCACCTGTTAAAATTGTTTTTTTTAAATGAAATTTTCTATTTGTGAGGTGTTTTAAAGATTAATACTTACAGAAGGAACCAGTGGGCTGAGTGCAACATACTGGATAGTGTAGATGTAAAGTGTTAAGAGACAGACTAACACATGATTTGGGCCCGAGCACCGACAAGGCCCTATTGAATCCCATTTTTGAGGGCCTTAAGGTGCTTGAGAAGTTGTTAAACTTTGCACACTCATCAGACGAGATATAAAAAATATTATTTTAAGAGTCTCGGGCTTGGGTGTTGCAAAATGGCTCACTAGCACCCCTACAAAGTTGTAAAAATTGAGCCCATCGTTCAGGTTTCACCTACATGTCTGAAATTTGGTAGGCAGATGTAACATGTGGAGACGCACAAAAAAGCCTCTTGGAGGTATACCCAAAACCCAACAGGAAGTCAGCCATTTTGAATTCAATGTGACATTTTCGCCCATTTTAGCGCTTTTATAGGCCGTGTACTTTAACAAACTCCTCCTATAGATTTAATCAGATCGACGTGAAATTTGGTCAGAACCATTTAAAGACCTTTTTTCATGGGATTTGTTGACAATAAGAAAACCTGAATACTGACACCCTTATTATTTAAAGAAGAGAGCCTGGCCATGCTGACGGGTTGCCATTTGTCACCTAAATGAAGGTTAGCGGAAGTTCAGTCAGGAAGACTCCTTAATCTCTAAAATCTCTCTCTCCTACTCTATCAGCTGACTACGGGCGTTCACTCTTAGTCAACCAACCAGATTCTGCCACGATCTCCCAGAGCCAATCATATTGTTGTTGTCAAATTTTAAAACTGTTCTTCTCCACCCCATCACCTCCAGTCTTCATCATATCCAACACCCAGTCCTGCTCCACATCCCTTCATCGGATCTTCAGCAACTCCCTTCACCATCACCACCAGTGTCTAGAGGCAGGGTAGCTGGTGTTTGTTATAGAGTTGAAATCTGTGTCATAATATGTTTCTGTTGCCATGGCTCTAGTGACACTGACAACAGAACCTGACCTGTAACACTTCAAGTATGCTCTCCAGCATATTCAGTATGTCTGCATGCCTTGAAAACAAAGTTGACAGCTCCATTAGTGAATGATTGGTCTTTCACAGTAGCACAGTACAGTAGTCACAGTATCCTCGCTGTGTGCTTGCGCTTTTCTTCAGGTAGTCTGACCTGGAGTATGCAGGTAATGGCTACAATGCTTTATCAGCATGACAACGTTCCCAGCCGCTGGAACAACCTTCCAGAGGAACTGAGAGGAGCTGAAAATATTGATATTTTAAAACGTAAACTACAAACCCATCTATTTAGCCTGGCTTTTATGTAGTGTTTTATAGTTTCATAATTTTATGTTTTTTTATTGTTTTTATTGTTAATACTTATTTTTTTTTATCATTATAGTGTTTATTTTACTCTATTTTATTTAATCAACATTTTATTGCTGATCATTATTATCTTTTTTATTCTATTAGAATTTTATTATTTTAACACAATCTGCTTATTTTGTGTAGTTTCATATTTTTTATTTATTTATTTTTATTGTTATTTTTATTTCCTTGTATTTTATTTATCTTTTATTATCTTAAACACCCATCTCTTATTGCTTTCTTATTCAATTCATTTTTATATTGGTTGTTTTGGTGTGCTTTAGTCTCTAAATCCATTTTTAACACTCTATATTTTTGTCAATCGTCTGTCCAGCACTTTGAATTGTATTTGACTTTAGGACCATACATTTCTGTACAAAATGTTATGCCAATTCATCCAGTAGTTATTGACTGACAGACGGACCCACTGACATTGCCATCAGCTATGATGCAAGCATGGCTAAAAAGAAGTGGAGGAGGAGGAGAACCTGTTGGACAAATGAAAATGTCCACGCCTTCGTTAGTATTTGGCAAGAGGAATTCGAGGGAGGCGGAGCCAGCTGAAACAAAAAGGTACAGGTGTACCAGATGATTTCTGAGCATCTTGCAGAAATGAGGGTACAACACAGAGCGAAAAAAATAAATAAAAGTGGTTTGATGCTGTGCTGTCGCTGGATTCAGCATTTAACGCAAGAAGAAAATCTGTATCTTCCATTGTTGTCTGTCCCACACATAGCGTACTTGGTCCCGCTGTTAATGATAATGATTGTGATGGTTTGTGAAATACAGTGGTAACATAAGGAAGAATCAAATACCAAAGCCTCACACGGTGCTTACAAGTGGAAAGCTCAAGGTTAGGGGATGTAGCGTTGTTAGTGGCTGTAACTGCAGTAAGGGGAGTAGATTAAGTGGAAGGAACATGCTGAAGAGTGATTATTGTTTGCATTGAGATGATTAATAAGTAGACTATGTGACTCAATATCAGGACACAGAATTGTATTTTATTTTACATTTATTTCTACTTAAAGTGAAATAGTTGTGAATGGTGCTCCACATCCTCTCCACATGCAGTATTTACATGCAAATGAACAGAGATACACATTCTGTATGTGTGTGTACCCACACCTTAACCCTCTCTTCTCCTCCAGCTGACATCCTCCAACAATTTCATTGTTGACCTTTCTAACAGGTACTTTTCAGTCCACTTCAACCACAGTCAAAGGCACCATAATAATTGTGTCTGGATGGCTATCACTGTCCAGCTGCTGTGGGGCTTTTATTGGATGAACATCCCGGTCTTTCTGGCCAATAGAAGAGATAGGAGTAAGATCTCACCTAGCAACAAGGATCACTGACTGTGTATTGCAGCTAGCTAACTGACACCCTAAAGACAAATCATTTCAGAAGTATTATTTTTGTCAGTGTGGTGAGGATGTGACATTGTACTTATGACTGTTTTTTTTTCTAATCACAAACAATGGTATGAATGAAAGCTTCAATATGCCAAAGTAAACAGAGAAGGTGTGTGTTGAGCAACACATCCTATCCAGCTGATATTTTCTTCTCTGTAATCGTGTTGTTTTTTTTTAAAAATCTTATATAAATATATTCATATGTTATCATTTTACTCAGTCACAGAAGTGATAAGTAAACAGATTCACCTTTTCAACTCCCAGAGTTTAGTGGTGCAGCTGAGAGCAAAATATTTCCTACCGTTTCTTCATTGCATGCCGCATGCAAAGAGGACGATCAGTCAATTAAGCATTGTTCTTCCTTACCTATAGACCAATGAGGCAATATTTGCACTACACTTCCATGGGCAGTAGCAAGATACCTGTAATATCATGGGCCACCGTCTCAATATAATGTCCACAGTAATGAATTATCTCCAAAGAGTTAATTGCGTAGTAGAGCTGTTACTTGACTGGAAAATCTTTGAATGTGGGAAAAAAAAAGAAAGTATATTCAATCTGTGATGATTTTTTGGAATAATAAGAGGTTTTGTACACAATACATGTCTGTTAACATTATATTATGGTATAATTTATCCATATTTAACATACTGTAATATTGTATATGCAAGTACTTTTGCAACTTATCTGAACAAAATATTGCTGCTACAGAAACAGTTTGATTAGCAACTTTTTCGAATGCTATTATACCAAGTGCACCAATTTTTTTTAATAATTTTTTTAAATGCAGTTTTTTTTTACTATATTTGACATCAACATTCTTCAAACCTGTGCATTTGTCTTTAAGGCAAGATATAAGGATGCAGATTTACCTCATTGTTTTAGATGTAATTTTGTTAACAACGCTCAGTTCCATAATTACCCAACCAGACAGGCTGAGAATCTTCATCTTCCTTTGTATAAAACATCCTGTGGTCAGTTTTCTATCAGATTTTGTGGGGTTATCTTATAGAATGAAAATATCCATTTAATGGATTCCTCTGTGTCATGTCTAAAAAGAGACTTAGAAATCACTCTTAGAAACTGTAAATATGGCAATTACTCCTGCTTCTTAGTATTTTTTGTTGTTTTAACTTTACTCCTACACTTAACACTGTATATTTTTATATGTGAAATGTTTTGAACACCAATATCTATCCTGGTGATTTTTGTCCTGGTAATATTTTTTACTTATTGTATGTCCTTTGGGTGTGGTTTTATATAAGCCATTATAGGTCTCTACCACACCCTCACACGTATTTTACATTCCTTTCATGTGAATTGTATTTTTATGTGTGAAACAAATAAACATAAACGTGTATATACAATTAAAAATATGGTAGGGATGCTGTTGATTGATGCCTGTGATGCCATTACAACAGCAAGATTCTACAATATGGTTTCATCAGATTTTTATCAGATAAAAAGCCAAAAATGCTGACAAACTCAAAGAGGTATTGCGACACGAAGATAAAAGTGAGATGCATCTTGCGGCGCGGTTAACGACACGGGGAAGAAAGATGTAAATACATGTCAATGCAACTTTCCTTTGACCCCGCGGAGGTGTTGCATTACTGCAGGCTATAGTGGGAGCCGTGTGTCTGAAGAGACTCCCTGCAGCTTCAACCAATAACACCCCCCCATGATGCTGTCAAAGGGATGGAAGGATGGAGCCATTGAGGGAGGCGTCAAACTCCCTCGTTGGCAGTGAGGAGTAGAAGACTACTGTAGCCGGAGATATAGCTGTACGGCGCAGACTCCCCAGCTGCTTGTTTGGACGAGCAGAATATGTTTGATGTGTGTTTGTGTGTGTGTGTGCGCGCTCATCTATGATGTCCTCCTTTAATCTCTGTCAGCATGCTAGGCCTTTCGCTGTCAACATGAGCTCATGGTGGTGTCTGACTTAGATTTCTATGTGTGTGTGTGTGTGTGTGTGTGCAGATATTCTCATTTCCATCTGCAGTGTGAGAATACACCCCTCCTCATACATCTCCCTATCCTCTCCTCCTCCTCCCCTCTGTTCTCAGAACAAGAACTGGACATAAAGGACACATTTGTTCTCAACCCTGTGCCATGCTTGTCCGCGCCATTGTTCTGCAAGCCTACTGTTAATATCCGTTGCAAATCTGCTTACTTTCAGATTCCATCAATACGGGCGGGGCAGACAAAGAGAGGACTATATGGCCCGTTCAAGGCCCAGAGAAAGGATGCAAACAGAGGTTGTCAGTGTGTTCCTTGACTCCGGGAGGGCGCTGACAATGGCAGCAGTGTGAGGCAGCGTGGTGATTGATCAGTCTGATGTTGTGCCGTGTGGGATGGATGTCACAAATATATTAAACAAACAAAGGTTTAGAGGAAGTGGCATGATTTAGTTGATGGGATTTAGAAAAGGATGAATATGAGCTGAGTGGATGCGGTGGGTCTACATGTCCTCCTTGTAATCCATAAATTATTTCACACTGTGTCATGATTAAGGTGGGTGGGGTAAGAAAAAAAAAACTACACCTACAGTTGATTTCTTTTCAGCAAATGACCAACAAATTACAATCATTTTTTTAGATATATTTCTCAAAGACAGAGCAGAAATATTCAAGTTTGGTGAAGTTGAATTTTGATGCAAGTAAAGCCATTAAACTTGAATAGCAACAAGAGATGTTTGGTCAAAGGTTCAATACAAATATGAGTAGTTTAGAAAATGGATGGTTGTATAAAAGGCAGTTATGTCATTTTTTTATATGACCATTTATGATATTGAAACCAACAGAAGGAATTAAGAAGGATATGGACTGTAGTAGATGGGGAACTGGCCAATTTAGGAAAAAAGAAGAAAATAAAAAGAGCTTTTGCTTCTAACAAACCATGCTATCATTTCAGTGTATTAAAATTAAATACTTTTGCATGGATAAGTGAGTTCATTAAATGGATGGATGGTTGGAGTTTAGCATGGCTAAATTGCATTCTTAAAGCTGCATTAATCAATGGACGTCATTTTTTTAACTTTTTGACCACACCCCAAGACTGGCGTTTGACCCGTCTGGGTTTTAAGAGGTCAAGTATAAGAAAGGATAGTGACACTCACACGTACTGAAATATGTAGCCCTACAATGTCACATTTCAGTCCTGTGACAAATCTTCAGCTGAGGAGGATCCCATGAGAGATGTGTCTCTGATATGTCTGAAATGTAAAAAAAAAACTTTCATCTTCTTTCTCTTGAAGCCTGAGATCACAGCACAGTTCATCAAACACATCACTCTTCTCTAACCTTTTATCAGTCCTTCATTTTTGATCTAACTGTTCTGTGAAGACTTTAGACAAATAAGCTATACGTGATGGCCACTGATGCTGCTTCTGTTATACTGACAAATGTGTCTTAGTTGATAATGATTTCATCCCTTTACATGCTTTCCCCTAATAGCAACAGTGGTGTATGTGTGCTCTCTCATGTGCACATTTGCACGTAACTTGGCACTGCAGGAAAAGTAACATTACTGAACTTGAATCCTACCTTCTATATTTTAAATGGGACATATCGTGCTCATTTTCAGGTTCATATATTGGTATATAGGTATTTTGATGCTTGAATGTTCAAATAACATTATTTTTCTCATACTGTCTGTCTGAAGATACCTGTATTCACCCTCTGTCTGTAAAGCTTCATTTTAGCGCCTGTCTCTTTAAGCCCCCCTCCCAAAAAAAGCCCAGTCTGCTCTGATTGGCTTGCGTAAAAAATATGGTGCACCTTTGCAAAGATTGGGCCTTTCTCAAACCGGACCCAAACTGTGACTGAGTGAACTGCGTTTGTAGTCACACTCACAGCTTAATGAAGCACCTTTTAAACGTCTCATATTGTAAAAAGTGAGATTTTCATGTCTTTTATATTATAAAGCAGGTTTAAGTGCTTTATAAATACTGTTAAATTATCAAACGCTCAATATACGGAGAAATACACACAGCCCATATTTAGAAATTGTGCGTTTGAAACAAGCCGTTAGGATTTCTGTCCATTTGTGATGTCACAAATATACAATATTTAGACCATTACACGGTTTTAAACATAAACATTCTAAATGTGTCCCAGTTTATTTCCTGTTGCAGTGTATGTAAATAACATCAGCTGACAGGAAGTAAACATGGACCCAAACTGTTGCCTAGCAACGCAATTACGTTGTAATTCCGTTGCAATTCCGTTGCAATTCCGTTGCAATTCCGTTGAAATGCACTAAAACGGAGCGTTTCAGACAGAGGGTGAATACAGGTATATTCAGGCAGACAGTATGAGGAAAATAAAGTTTTTTTTTAACATAAAAGCATGTAAACATGTTCTATTAGAAACACAAAATACAAGTATGAACCTGGAAATGAGCACGATATGAGACCTTTAAGGTGTAGGGTACAAACACAGCGCCAAGCTTTGGGACGAACTTCCCTCTCTCCGACAGAAACAGGAACTGTCGTAACGTTTTGTAACCATGGTTACGTATAAAGCAGCAACTGTTATACACAGTACTAATAATAATTTACAGTGTGGGCAGTGAGGTGGCAGACTCATTACATTCACTCCACATAAAATACTCCTCATGTCTTTGAAGAAAAATCTGAATCAGAATCCAGTTTATTGACAATTAGGTTTTTACATGCAAGTAATTTGCTTTGGTGGATAAACAAGAAACATAAATATAGAATAGAAAAACATTACAATAAAAATATTAATGCATAGGTCTACTATTTAAATAAAATATGCTCAATGTATCTGTTTAAAATGAAAGAGCTTGGCAGGAATGCGCAAAGTTCTCACTCACACAGGCTCCGCCCTCTACTGGACTCTATGGGTAATACTCTCCTCCAGTCACACGTTCGCCAACTGAGATTTGCATAAACTTAGCCGGCACCACAGTATATAAGGCGGCGTCCAGTGCTGCCTGGCATCCTTTTCTCTTCAGCAATCAGCGATTGCCCACTGACTGCTACATCTCCACAGATGGAGTCGCCGCTACAAGAACTTTGCCGGGGTGGATTGTCTATTTTTGTCTGCGCTATAGTATAAGCGCCATAGCTCTCATATCATTGAAATGTTGGAGGTAGTGCTAGCTGCTTTCATTGGAAAAGAGTTGGCAACACTGACTTCCACACCTCACCGTTGCCAACAGTATGTACCAATGCAGAAAAGAGTCCTCTTTAATGAGGCGGAAAGTAAGGGTGTGGAGGTCAAGGTGGTGGATAGGCATGTAGCGAGTCCAGCTTTCTTGCAGTAGATCGTGGTTGGCCCCTGTCCAAGACCTGAGATCAATGTCTGCCTTTTTTATTAACTGTATTATCTTTTCCCTATGACTTTGCTCCCTTTAGCTCTGTTTTGGTCTCCTCCTCCTCCTGAGGGAAATATCTGGCTATTCAGCAGCTAAATTCTCCACCATGTTCACCACCTAGTTAAGTTTGGTCTATCATTTGATGCTGAGCAGGTTGTTTATGGTGGGATTTTAGAGCATTATTGCTGAAAACAGCTGCGTCTGAAAGCCACATTGATGAAAGTTCACCTCAAACAGTAACGTGTTAAAACCAAAACAAAGAGCTGAAAGACACTAAAAGCTCAGAAGAGGTGACAGGACCTGCAGAGTCAGGTGATAATTACCTCCGCTAAGCAGAAAAACTACTGGCCCGATTTTCAGGAAACTTTGTGAGATAGGCCTATCTGCGCTGTCCGAGTGCCCGTCTAGGGCACCAAAACACAATCAACAGGAAAATAAAAGCCTTGAGACACGAGACCGGTCTCTTGAGACAGCGGTGTCTGTGAGATTGACTGGTCCGGCTGGCTAGCTAGCGATCCCCACGGGGTTGTGGAGGCTCTGCGGAGCTTCTCAACTCTGAAAACGTCGTCCTGAATACAATTGGGCTAGAAGTGCAACAGCAGTAGTCACTGGTGTCTGACTTTCCACAGTCTTCAACTCAGTGGGTTTGTTGCCTAAACTTAAGGAGATTTCTGAGAGAAAAGCAAACTTCTCCCATGTGCCTGGACCTGACACTCCTTCCTACAGCTACTTCCTACCTGCTCTGCCCTTTCTGAGTTTGATTGCTAAGACTGAAAGCATGACACAACATGAAAGCAATGCCCCCTCATTTGCATAATGAAGCAGAAATGCATGAAGAAATGTAAAAACAAATGTATGAATAAATGTATAAAGAAAAGAATACAGAGATAAATAAATTTGGGGAAATAAATAAGGGATTAAATGCTAAGAGAAAATCATGCAGAAATAAATAAAAACATATATATATATATATATATACATATATAGAAAATACATGCAAAAATAACTCATAACTCAAATTCATGAAAATAAATACATAAATAAATACAAGTGGAACTTAAACAGAAGAGTAACTAAATAAGGGTATTAATACAAAGGTAAATAAATATAAAAGCTAATTAAAACAGAAATATGAATTTATGTCACATTTTATCAATGAATTATTGACTACATTTATTTTTGATATTTTTTTCCTACTTGTAATGGCATATTTATTTATTTATCAGGTCATTCATTTATTTATTCATTTATTTTATTGTATCCCTTTCACATACAGGCTGTCATGTGATCCATTGTTAATATAAAAATATTGATTATAGGTGCTTTAACCATACTGTAGTTACCATGTGCAGATACCAAAGAAAATGCAAATCTTAAAAATGTTGACTTTGGACATTAAAAGGCGCTGAATGTTATCTGGAGTTTTGCAGGATTGTCCAGTATTGACGTTTATGTTAATACTGTTACTAAGATGTCATATAGCATATAACACCAGACAGGATATTGAGATTAAGTTGAGGAAATACCAAGTACAGCCCAACAGGTGGAGCACAGCCCACCAGCCGGAACGCTCTCTCCATGACATGACCTGTGATTGGCCAAAGTCTCCCGTAGATTTTTTAAAGCCTGAAAACAGAGCCATGGGGAGGTCCAGAACTCTAGTTATCTCTCAGAAAACTTGAATTACAATATGCTGACAGGTTATTATGGAATTTTTGCCCGATGACGCCAAAAATATACTGCCTACTGAAGCTTTAATTTGTAGCTGCCAATGGGCAAAGCTGTCTGAAGCCCTAAATCTAACTGATTATTCACTGTAGGAACGTTCATTCTTTTGTTCTTGCTGAAGTATGCTGTGGATGCCTAGCAGGGTAGTGTGACCTGGCACTGCTGCTTCAGAACAATGGATCCATCCATGTGAGCTCTCATTGTGTCTGTTGTCTGTGTAATAAGGGAAGTTCTCCCCAGTGATGAACCCTCATCCATTTAATTTCAGACACTCTCTGTGTGTCCGCTGCCCTGCCTTGCTGACAATCTCCTGTGGTTAATGAAAACATAACAGACTGTTTAGCTGGTCTGGGCAAGATCCCCATCATCTCCCGGTCATACCAGCCAAATCTACTGCCGGCCCAACCCCTTCGGTCTCACCCAAACCGTCCCCTCTGTCCCCCGCCGCTCTGTCTCCCCTTTGCTTCATTTACAATGCTCCCCTGTCACCCCCCTGGCCCTCCACATGCCTGAATGTCAGCCAAACGTATTCTGCACCCCGCCTCTATATCCTCTGGGCTTCTTCTATCTTCCCCATCACTCCTCAGCCACCATTCACTTGTCTTCCACTTTCTCACCCCTCCTCAGGCTCTCTCTCAGACCTCATCTCAGAAAAATTCTGTCCTCACCCAAATCACAATTTGTCTTCAATTTGTGTCCGTCCAACCTCAGATCTCTTGGTGACCAGCTACGTTTGCCCTAATATCTCCCCTTTTTCCCCTTGCGTGTCAATTTCTACGTGTGCTTGTCTCAGGTTTCCCCTTCCTTCATCCCCTCACGTCACTATCTCTCCTCCCTTATCTCACCGCAGCCCCATTCTCCTGCCTTTTTCTGCTCTTCTGCTTGCTGATTCAGTGGCTCAGTCCATTTTCCCCGACAGCCCAATCTGGGGAGGCTGCCTAGTCCCTCTGAATGCAGCCTGGGAGACATGAAGCCCTGCCAGCTTCCGATGTCATTACTGGAACACAACACGGTCAGACAGGCAGACGCGAACACACACTCCAACACGCCATGTGCACGCACACACACGAAAGCCAACACACGCATAGGGATGAAGTGAAAGAGGAACCCACAGTGTATACCCAGTTTTATATTGGCCGGAAAAGTTAACTCACTAACAGTATTTACAATTTTCATAGAATGTAACATTAAGACAGGAAATTTAGAGGTGCTACATGCAACATTTAACATTAGTTAATCGCAGCTTCAGAACATTTATTTCTAGCGGCCATCACCATTGCGAACACTGGGTTACACTACATAGGAAACGACTCTACAGCACAAAGGGATAAGCTATCTGGCACAAATCAAAAAGTGGGAATTGTGGAAACGAAAACAACGATCTTGGGGGTTTTATAGTATATAGAGTCCTCAGTTCCTTTAGGTACACAACAAGTTACCCCCCCAAAAGTATTTCTAATGGCTAAAATATATTTATAAAATAATAATATATTTATATTTCCGGGTATGGGTACAGGTAAAAATCATTTAGAGGCAGGATTTGAAAAAAGGATAGAGGGTATTGTATGGTGTACAGATTGTAAAGCACTTTGAGGCATATTTGTCATTTTTTTTTTTGTAGCATAAAGGGATACAACTAGCACTTCGTTATGCAATCCTTTGTTGTAGAATGACAATAAACAACCCTTGTAAACCTTGTAGTATGGGTTTGCCTAACCCATGAAGGACTCTAGGTTAGCAAACAAGGGTGGGTGCTTTCTGGCACAAATCAAGAAGTGGGCAATGATGTTCTTCCATGACAAATCAAACAAAATCTTTCACTTTCAAGAAATGGCACATGTTGGACAGAGTAAAAAGGCAAACATATTTCTCCTCATGGGAGGGGGAAGTGAAGTAACATAGTTCATGGAAATGTAGTTTTAAAGCTGCAGTGTGTCCTCCGGTGTCCTCCGATGCTACTAATGGCATCTGCAAGATTTTACAGACCGGAGGAAAACAACCAATCAGAGCCGAGCTGGAGTCGACCGTCTCTGAGCAGCTGTCAATCACTCACAAACTCGGATCAAACGGTCAAACTAGGCAGCGCTGATCAAACATGAATCAATATTCTGTTAATGCCTATTTTTTGTGTAAAATGTTTTCAAAAACATTTGAGGTGAAGACAGTTGAGGAAATACCAAGCACCGCCCACCAGCCGGAGCAAACTTTCTCATTTTACAGCTAAACAGTACACTACAAGATGTTTCTGAAAACATTGAGGAGAGAAATAGGCATTACAGTAACAGAATATTGATTCATATTTGATCAGCGCTGCCTAGTTTGACCGTTTGATCGGAGTTCGCAAGTGATTTACAGCTGCTTCCGTTGAATGATCACCCAATAGGAACGCTCTCTCTGAAATGACCTGTGATTGGCCAAAGTTTTTTTTTAAAGCCTGAAAACAGAGCCATGAGGAGGTGCAGAAGTCTATTTTCTCTCAGAACACTTGAATTACAATATGCTGAAAGGCTATTATGGAATTGTTGCCCTGTGATGCCAAAAACATTCTGCCTCCTACAGGTTTAACACAGACAAAAGTTATAAATAACATTTATAATGAAAAAAACACAATAGTTTCATGAATGTTTTAAAATAGCATATTTAAGAAATGAACACCATCTTTGTTAGTATTGGTGTTCTTTTGCCTGCATGGTGACAATGACTGAGTAAAAGTTTTTTCTGTATATTACATGCAGCTCTCCCTACCTCTTCCCCTCCTCATCCTCCTTTCTTCTCACACTGTTTCACAAGACTTTCTCAGAAGAGTCTCCACAGACACATCATGCTTGAGTTGATGTGATTAGTTTTAAGGCTTATAGGATATAGATGAAAGGATACAGACGGAAGCCTTCTGTTGGCTTTTCCCACTGACAGTTGAATAGGCACTCTGTGGCTTTGAGAGTACCCCACACTTAATTTGCTGTGGCAGGCTTAGATAGCATATGACTTAAGATGGCCACCTCGCAGAGAGGTACAGAGATGCAGTGATCAGTGTTAGTCGAAGAGAGGTCACTGAACTCTCCCACTGTGGATTGAAATAGCTGTTGTATTGTCGGGTAATAACTACATAGAGAGAGGGAAACGTTGTCAACTAAAATCACCCGTGGAGTACCGCAGGGCTCAATTCTTGGTACATTGCTTTTCTCAGTGTACATGCTGTTAAATCTGTTGATCCAAACTTCCAATACAAACTATAAACCTCTGCTACCGCAGATCCAGAAAATCACGACAGAAAATGTGCTTTGCGGCTGTAGTTTTTGGTAATAGTGTAACTGTTTAGGACCAAGTAAAGATGACCAGCTTGTAAAACATGAATAGTTACTCATAAGAACTGAATGTTAGCTTGGATTGAGCTGTAAAGGATCACTGTCAATCACAATCTAAAACTCTCAGCCACTTCTAGAGAGGCGAAGTCCTGCCCCTTCCGGTGGACCACCATGGGACCTCACTTCGGAAAGAAATATGAACGGTGGTCAACGGAGAGAGACTGATAATTTATTGATCTTGTTTGAAATGCGCCATGAGTCACACATATGATGTTTGTCAATTTAAAAGATAATTATGCAACTCAAGAAAGTCACAGTTTGTCATAAAACTGTTGAAGTATCAGACTGTGAAAATGCATAATTAGAAAAAATACACACCCAAATGTCGCATAAGTGATGTCTCTCTCTCTCTGCAGCTACGATGTGTTTCCTACTGGGATGAACTCACACCAGCAACGGGTCTTATTGACAAACATCATATGTGTGATTCATGGCGTAATTCTAACTGGATGAAAAAAATATTCGTCTTTGTACATATTTTTACTGAAATAAGGTCCCGTGGGGTCCACCGGAAGGGAAGGGACTTTACCTCTCTATTTCCCCTTTTAATGTTGTGATGGTGAGGAGGGATCCCTCAATTTATACTGACAATATTAGGTAGTGAGTTGTACACCATGAGCTGAAAATGTAAAACTCAGTGTTGCCATGATGTACAGTATTGGAACCTTAATATTAAAGTGCAAGAAATAAAATGTTAGTCACATTAGTAACTTTTGATGTATGATGTGGAATATAACTAACATGCTGATGTTTTTAAGAGATCTTAGATGTGGATTTTCACGTTTCGTACTGTATGTGTAAAACCTCTTAGATCTACATTCATTTTAAAGCTGAGGTTGGTAATCTTACGAAACTCACAAGAGTACGCTAGATTTAAAAAAATTATTCAAGCTAAAAACCCAGCCCAGTGTTGCCAACTCTTTTCCAAATAAAGTAGCTTGCAGCACTAGCTCCAAAAGTCCCTAAACATTAGGCGGCGCCAGGGAGGGGCTTGGGGTCGCTGTAGCTACTCCGAGGATAGCCATAGCACCCCCCCCTCCCCTAGCAGCCCCAAGACATTTCTGTGGTGTATTTCTAATTTTTATTGACATAGAATAGATTTTATTGAGTGTTTGAGTCAAAGTGTGCACATGAGTTTCTGACAGGGGATTTCCGGCGGGTCAGGGGGAGAGAAAAAGTCACGATACACATCAAAAAATCTAAAGTGCCCGGAGCACGTTGGACAACGCCTAGGTGCTAGAAAAACTAAACAAAACTGTCATTACAAACTAAGCATGATTTGTTTAGGCTAAATTTATTAATCATAACATTCAATAATCACTCAAAATCAGCTGGGGAAGGTGCATAGAAACGCAAGCCTCTCTGTCTCTCTCTCTCTCTCTCTCTCTCTCTCTCATTGAACACCACGGTCGGTCGCGATGTGAACACTATGCGATGCTCATTCATGTAACATTAGGTCTATGGATAGGAATACTGTTGATTCATTCATTACTCATTAGTTGAGGTGTTGGCAACTGGCAGCATGAGTTTGTGATCTCAGCTCAACTGTTGCTTTCTGCTTGTGTGCAAGCTCTGTCCATGGCATATTGTGTGAAATTTTATTCAATCATTATATTCTATTTCATATTTTATATTGAGGTGTGGTCACGTAAGCAGGCTTGTGAACCTTACATCTATATCCCTTGAGCTGAATATCTCGCCTTGGGCTGAAAGCTGCAGTGGGTAGAAATGGAGCAAATATGATTAAACGGTCAAACTAGGCAGCGCTGATCAAATATGAATCAATATTCTGTTACTCTAATGACTATTTCTCTCCACAAATGTTATCTGAAACATCTTATAGTGTACTGTTTAGCTGTAAAATAAGAAAGTTTGTGACCCGGCAGCCATGTTGAGATCTGTTGAAGAAATACCAAGCACTGCCCACCAGCCAGAGCACAGCCAATAGGAACGCTCTCTCTCTGAAATGACCTGTGATTGGCCAAAGTCTCCTGTCACGGGCTAGATTTTTTAAAGCCTGAAAACAGAGCCATGAGGAGGTGCAGAAGTCTGGTTTTCTCTCAGAACACTTGAATTATAATATGCTGAAAGGTTATTATGGAATTTTTGCCCAATGATGCCAAAAATATTCTGCCTACTGAAGCTTTAACACAGAATGACATTGTAACTGTCACGGAGTGGATAGCCTACTGCGGACGTGCATGTGTGTGTATGTGTGTGCAGGAGTGTTGAAGTAGAAATTAAACTGTGGCGACTGGAACATTAATGGGAAACCTTAAATTTCAGAGCACCCTCACTGAAAAGTTGAGGAACTCTATTGCACCAGCAAAAGAAAATCTCTGGCGCCACCACTGTCCCTAAATGTAGTGAGAAAGTCGCTCAATACTGACAGACCCTCCCTTCAGGCCTCCAAAGCCACGCCCCCAAAATGATCATTATGAACGTAAACATATCATAATGGACATAAATAAATGAACATGGATATTATTAGTACTCACAGCTGTCAATCTAGCAGCTTGTGGAAGAGTGTGCGCAGGCAGGCAGGCAGGCAGGCCATCCAATCATTTTATTTGGCCGAATTAAATGATCGGACTGGTTTATTACAGTCCTGCAACAGCCACTGATTACAGATTTTTTTCTTATTTTTGTCAGAGCATTTGATTTATTGATTGCTGTCGGGATGTGATGAGAATTTCATCAAATATAACAAAAAATGTTTTTGAAGAAGACTACCAACTACTCTTTTTTTCCAAATTCAGATTTGTATTTTTGGTTGTGTGAAAAGTGAATATATGTAAATTCAAATTTACCATGCACCCCGACTATTTAGTTGTAATTCCTGGTTTTCTTTTCCCTCTGTGGACATATTAGCATTCACATTTCTGTCTGCAGCATGAAGATCCTCCTTGGGTGTCCTCCATGTTCTGTCAGTCTCTTGCTTTGCCAAGAAATATTGCATTGTGTCACTAATTAGAATGAAAAAAAAATCATTAATTAGAATGGAAACCACGCTGTCTGTGTCTGGTTACTGTGGAAAAAAGATCTGCCACCTATTAAACAAACCATGCCAGCCATTTAATCCAAACATTGCCGTTGCTGAGTAGTGACTCCTGTGTCTTTTGAATGGGTTAAGAGAGATTAAAAGAGAACAGATACAGGAGATTAATAGTCGGAGTGTGATGAGTATGTGAGGAAAAAAGAGCAGCCCAGTATCCAAAGAATTACATTTACAGTGGATGTTATATTACATCACGATTTGCATCCCATTCCAAAGTTCATGCCAATGCAGGACTGTAATGCTAGAGACAGGAGTTTGTGTCGCATCACAAACTTGCAAGTAACATTTGCCTTTTTATTAACCGCAACCACAACCTCACTAAATGTTTTAGTAGCCTAACTCTTACTCTACCTTTACAACTATACCATAGATTATTTGCCACAACCACAATATTTCCATAACCTTAACCATAATGTAGTTGTGATGCACAGATATTGTAGAAAGCAATCATTTTAAGAACGTTATTCTGGGTTTTGCAGAATTGTCCTTTATGAAAGTTCTTGTCTGGACGTAGGCTTAGAACAAATGACACTGAAGCCGTTTTAAACATTTCATATTTTCAACAGACATACATTTACAAGATAACGCATACATATAGGCTGGCACAGTGTCACATGTGTCACTAGTAGCCTTAAAATGAAATTGTATGTTGCTATAAAACCTGCATTAACTGATTTGTTTGGACACATGGGGGCAGTGCACTGCGCAGGTAGACTTCATCAGAGTGTTTTCGCTAGTAGTAAAGTTGTGCGCCAGAACATCAAAACAATGAGCTGAAAGACACTAAAATGTGCCGTAGAGCTGAGGGGAAGCGATGTTACTGCAAACGACACCTTTTACACAACACACGTGTCATGTTATCCATCATTAATATAAAAATATTGAGAGAAGGAGGAGTGCAATATCAAGGGAAAGGGAGGTAGAGGGATGAGAGAGGGTTGGAGGGTGGAGAGTGGGGCGGAGTGATTGGGGGGGGGGTTGGTGGGGTTAGTGCAGTGGAGTCAAGCTGCCGTCTGGCCTAATGTACCCGCAATGTGATTGGCTGGGATTGCTGGCCTGCATACCTGATACCGTGCTCTGCTCTAATCGTCCTTTTCCTGTAGCTGGGCTCGGACAATGCTCCTTTTATCTCGCCCTGCTCCGCTCCCTGCTCAGATCAGGTTGCTAAAAGAAAACCGCCGCCCGCCACCAACTCTCCATTTCTTTGCCCCCCTTGCAGATCCTCTCTCTCTCTCTCTCTCTCTCTCTCTCTCTCCCTGTCACCCTTTCTGTCTCTGTTGTGATGGCAAGAACCTGTTTCTTCTCCATTCAGTAAAAAAATCCTCCTGTACTTCTTCCACACTGGAAGCTGACACAAGATGGCTGCCGAGGGATTCCAAGACAGACAGTGGAGACCCACTTGTAGCGAGGCCGTCAGTTAAAGCTCACACACAAGTTCACACTACACGACTTTCAAAGTTGTCAGATTGCAGTACTGTACTGGAGTCGTTTCACACTTACATGACTGATTGGCGACAGGGGGTCACACACTATAAGATCTTTCACCGGGAGGAACAGATGAGGTCTCCAAACTACGTTTTGTCACGAAAACATGCTAGAAATACACAATAAATGACGTTATACCATAAACACATTGCTGATGTTGGCACATGTTTACAAAATAGTCTGTTTCCACACTCTTTTTTACTATTTATTCCTCTAGGTGCAACAACAACTTTGTTCCGTGTTGCAAATGCAAGCACATACAGTGAGTTCCTATTGTAACAGGCGACCCCTCCTCATCCAGGTTTCCCCTCAACCCGTGTCTTGCGCTGGCTTTAGCTCGTGGCCGGAGTCCCTGACAGGTCCAGATATTTAGAATGCTAGATATCTGGAACGGCTTGCGTCTTTGAGCAGTTCACACATGACGATCGAACGCCAATGTGCGAGCGGCGAGCCAATGCCGATTTGCCTATGATCTGGGGCTTTTGTTGGGAGCTCCAAAAACTGTCGGGGAGTGTAAAACAAGGGCTAAAGTCCTGTTGGGTGAACTGGCTAGTAGCAACTTGTTGTAAGAAAGGAGATTTGTGGACATAAAACACATACAGTAAACCATTTTTTTTCATTTTTTTTGCTAAATGTTTTGTTATTGTTTTATGTCCTGTTTTGTTGTCTCACTGGCCTCACAAACCTTGTTTCCAGCTATAGCAGGAATATGTTTAAAGCTAGAAATCTCTAAAAAACAAACACTCCCCAGCACCAATCAGCAGAAAAAGTTAGCAGCTAAAAGTGGGTGAACATAGTGGAGCAGTTATCAGCTAAAGAGCCAAACATTTCCCTCAGGAGTTGGTGGAAACCAAAACAAAGCTAAAATAAAAGTGAATATTGGACTTCTATTCCTGGGGCGACCAGAAAAACATGACTCCAAATAAACGCTAATGTTTCTCCTTATCAGCTTGGTGTGCAAACAGGCAACTATTTATTAGCACTTTTATCACTTTATCCCTTCATCACCTTAAAGTTTAAGGTGATAATATGTCAGTGTTGTGTTAACAGCTTGTTCTGCTGTTCCCAAGTGGCCAAAAAACAAACAAAAAAACAATGAATTGAAATTTGTAACCTAAACTGTACAACCTTCCAAACTAACCCGATGGAGCATTTTTAGATCCATCTTTCCTATTTGCAATATTGTTCGTGTCCTCCACAAAGACCCATATGCCCAGTACAAAAATAAAGTTTAGGCAACTAAAAGGTTATTTAAGATCATGTTAAGATTAGGGACAGAGTGTGGTCATGGTTGATAGAGACCAACATTGACTGTTGGAACAATGCTCTCCAGTGTACTATACACTTTGCTTGTTGTGGCAGGTTTAGATAGCATAATGACTCAGAGACACAGGGATCAGTGTTAGTCGAAGCGACGCCACTGAACTCAAATATTCCTGACTGAAAAAGCCGTTAACTATACAGAGAGAGGGTCCAATATTATTGGAGTCACATGTGGAGTACCACAAGGCTCAATCCTGGGTTCACTGCTTTTCCTGGGTTCAGTGGTTTGTACACCAAACCTACTCCCTAAGAGGTTTTTCGGAACAACGCCTGAACATCGAACAATGCCAGAAAGCAGCCGTTATTTCCACGGGCACAAGGGGTTGTTTGTCAGGAAAAATTTAAACATAGGTTGGTTGAACTAGTGACCAAAGCTTTCTTTTTGAGGAGAGTCTTCCGTATTTGGTATTCCGTCCTATCCTTTCTTATCTAGTGTTGTCCTACATTGTCCTATCCTGTCCGGCCTCCTCCTGTGTTAAGGCAGAGGAGACACAGAGCGTTGCAGGGGCCAGGTGTTGCTGTGTGTGGATTCTCAGTGTCACTGTGCACAGTGGGAGGACAAAGATGGTATTGAGGAGGCAGGCATGGAGCAGGGAGCAGCACAGGATACTCTTACAGACCGGCCAGTGTTTGTGCCAAGTCCTCCCTTCATACACACAACAGACACTGTGTTCAGTTTCTCCCCACTCCCAGCTTTGTCCTGTCTGGCTCTCTTTTTCTCCCTCCCATTCCCTCTACCTCCTCTCCTCCTTTTTTTTTGTTTAGAGCAGGTTGGCTTGCATTGGAGTCAGCATCTAGGGTGTAGATGAGAGGCCCAGATAGCAGAGGGTCTAAGAACAGACTTGGGCAACCAAGTTCTCTCGACCTCCAGGATACAAAGAGGTGGAGGGCGGAATGAACTTGAAAGAAACTCAATCGAGTTGCACTTCAAACTGCATGACAAAGGGCATCAATGAAAGGTCAAGGAACATGACTGAATATATGGTATTTTATTTTTAGTATGATGTCTTTTTCTCTCACGTTATTTCCTTTGCTTTTTTTTTTTTGGAAAAACGTGTTTCAGTTAAAACATCCAAGAAAAGATCAGATCTTGTTACATACAGCACTGCAGGTGGAAGTATCAGATTTGAGCTGATAGCATAAGGGCGGCATCAGACACCTGAATTCTCAACATGCCAAAGAATGGATATGATAATACAATTGAAAAAGGACATTTGAACAAAAGCACTGAAAGTATGAGGAAACCTTCTGATGTCATGGTTACAGATTCCTTGGAGGCTCTGACACTTTGCCATGGCAAACGTAATTGGTTCTATTAGCCTGATAATCGGGCTGAATGATCATTGTATCAATGAAACATTGATTGGAATTTGTCTTAGGGTGTGCATGGGTATACAAAAACAATACAACAAAGACACATCAGCAATACAATATAATTACACATCAGCCATAGACATGTCAAAAATACTCAAACAAGGTAAATAAAACATAAGCATAAACATATGAAAATATTCTTACAGAGTAAATCTAAAACACAAGTGTCTGGTGCATTAAGAGACATGCTAGGGGACACAGTACAAGGACTGAACTTATGTTAAAGCTGCAATGGGTAGAAATGGACCAAATATGATTAAAAGAAGTTATTTTTATAAAACGGCCAATATATCCTGACAGTAGTGCATGAGACAGGTAATCTGCAAAAAAGTCATGTGCCTCTGTGTCCTCCGGTGTCCTCTGGTGCTCCTAATGGCATCTGCAAGATTTCACAGACCTGAGGAAAACAAGCAGTCAGAGCTGATCTGGAGTCTGCCGTCCAGCTTCTGTCTATGAGAGCCACGAGTCAATCACTTGTGAACTCCGACCAAACGGTCAAACTAGGCAGCGCTGATCAATTATGAATCAATATTCTGTTACTGTAATGCCTATTTCTCTCCTCAGATGTTTTCGAAAGCATCTTGTAGTGTACTGTTTAGCTGTAAAATGAGAAAGTTTGTGACCCGGCAGCCATGTTGAGATCTCTTGAGGAAATACCAAGCACCGCCCACCAGCCGGAGCACAGCCAATAGGAAAACTCTCTCTGAAATTACCAGTAATTGGCCAAATCACTGTCAGGGGCTTGATTTTTTAAAGCCTAGCCAAAAGTACATTTGTTACGTAAAATAACTATGTTTGTTGCGTAACTGGCGTTAATTAAAGGAGTATTATGTAAAACTGACAGCTAGCATTTAAAATGGGTAACAGCAGTCCAAATTCAAAACATTGGAGCCGTATCCCATCCGCTCCTCTGGTATGACTTACGGCAGTTAATGCGAATTTTCGCAATTTGAGGGTTACCTTCTAGACAGGACCACGTTAGCTTCTGACCAGCAGTAACGTTAGTCTGAATCACTTCCCCGGCTGTGTGTCTCAAATACTCGCTGCCTTGATAACCCAGCTGCACACGGACCACAGAGAGATGTGCCGAGGCTTTTCAGGTCGGGTAGAATCTAGTTTTATAGTAGTAGTAGTAGTTTTATCTCACTGTAACGACATTTACTGCTGCATAGTATTTACTGATGCACGTTGAATGTAATGAAGGAAATGCAAAGGAGGAAAATTAAACTAAGAGCTTCCGCCTCCACAGTAAATCACCTGTTGAGTGTTTGATGCTTATTTATTTGTGCTTTAGAGCGTCACCGCCATGAAACAATCAGAAAAAAAACTTTCTTTTCCCTCTGTTTTTAATAGAAATAAGTATCAGAAGTAATAAAGCTAAGGAAATGTGGCACAAGCAGGAAGAAGAACTCATGAAGTACATTGCTTAAACATCTGCCTGTATTTTAAATTATTTCCAAGACAGAAATGAGTATCCTCAATACAGATTGCTGCATTAAATTAATTCAAATGATACTTGAGTTTTGAAAAGTCTTGAAACAAGTGAATTTGCAATAGAAAAAAAAGAAAGAATAATGCAGTGTGCAACTCCGTTTGAGGTATTCGGAATCATCTAGTTCTGCCTGACAAAGCCTGATATCATCACAGACGTCAGTCCCACCAACAAACGCTCTGATTGGTTGAGTTGTTTCTCCATTCTGGAACAAGCTGCTGACGAGGGCGACACCAGATCGCTAGAGCGAATTTAAAAAGAGGGCGGTTGATTCAGGGGTCTGGAATGAGGCCACGGTTACATTTCAAATAAAGCATTTGTGGGGTTGAAATGAAACCCCTCTGCACTGCTCTGCACTGATCAGCCACTCAACCTGTTGAACGAGTCAAGGTAAAATGATGACAGTTAGGTAGTGAGCATTACACAGTGCAGGACACCTGCCCTGACAATGTATGACCATGCATACAAAGGTGAGGCTATGAACTAGTGTAGATGTGAGGATTCTTTGTGCGTGTGTGTGTGTGTGCGTGTGTGTGTCTTCCTCTGTCTGTCTCTAAGGGGTGTGATCTGGCTTTTGGATGAAAACAGAGAAAGATGACACTGATGTGTTAATGAGAACCTCAGCCTGTGGCTCTTGGAGAAGAAGAAAAAAACAGTCACACCCTTTGCAAACTGCGGTGTCATCAGAAAACAGATGTGGTGCACACGGTCTGCTCATTCTTTATCTGTAGATAAAGCATTTAATAAGGCTGAGCTCTGCCGTGCTGCCTGCAACACCTGCAAGTCTCACACATTGCCCCTCCAAGTTTTTTTTTTCACCTCAGTCTTAAAGCAAGTGAACGGGGAACCCTTCAGAGGAGAGGAGCAAGAGGATACTGGCAATGTAATGCAATGCCGAATAATACGCTTTTAACTCCCAGAATGATAGTGAACGGGCTCATGAAGTTTGCAGTATGTCATATGATCAGACATGCCAGGCATGCCAGCCCTTTTTTTCTACATAGAGTTTGCCTTTCATAATGGCCATTTAATTTAATTATAAATGTCATTTATATTCATTTTAGACAGAAAGAGGTTAAGAAGCGTGTGCTCATTTGTAAACAATAGTAATAATCCACAATTAAAACCCGGTACTTTATTCATTCATGGAGGACTGCAAGTCATTGCACTTCCTACAACACTGTCCTGGAAAAATTTCAGAATAAAAGCCTTGTGTTAACTAATGAAGGAAAATGAGAATGTGATATTTACTGTATTGGTGCTGTGAACCAGGACAGGTGCAACCCAACAGCTTGATGAACGTTTCTCAGCAGAAGATGTTGAACATCTCCAATCCCATCATAAATGTATATATATATATATATAAAAATATAATAAAATTTGTTTTAATGCCACAAATTTCTTTAACGCATTAATGCAACTTTAAATTTTTAGGTTGTAGCGGGCTCAGTTTTAAAGCTAGAATGACGATACTGGAGTTTGCCATGTTATGATTTGAGCATATGTATATGCTAAGTGCAGTACCTGCAAGGGTTTCTGGACAATATTTGTCATTGTTTTGTGTTGTTAATTGTATTTCCAGTTATAAATATGTATATATTCTACGTTTTATCATATTGCCCATATGCAAAACAAAACTGAACTACAAAAGACATTAAACTCTCCAATAACTCTCCTTTAATATAAAGCTATCTAAGACTATACCACAATAAAAGAGAAAGAAATAACAACGAAAAAAAACAAATAAATAGATAAATGTTTTGGCACATGTAACACCCTAATATAAAAAAAAAAGTAGAATTTGTCAACAATGCCACAGGAAAAACAAAAGCAACAGTAGCAATAATTACATTTGAGCTGCATTGACAAACTACATTTGCATTTCAACCTCTGAATACACTGAAACAATGCACTGGAGAAAAACATCTGTTCATAAAGCAGCAGATCAGAGCGCATCTGCAAAGATGCTTTATGAAGTAATACAATTTAAATCTGTGTAAAGCTTTTATGGCGGAGGTTGGCAGAGCATCAGGACGTCCTGGGTGGTACCTTCATGTGGGAGGCGGATCACCTGTAGCTATCTTAAGTCTGTCTTTTGTCCTGATTGGGGATTTGTATTCATGTCATTTAAATAAAAAATGAACGAAAGAAGACAGTGAGTGTCCCCTTATACAGTATATATATGCATGCACACTCACAAACACACACACAGTCAATAGCGTGAGTTTCAGTATCTATATGGATGTTTCCGCTGCATGCGACTGAATAGATGTTGCTTGCAGCAAAATATCGCAGACAATGAGTTTGGGTGAAAAAAGCCGGATTTACGTGGAAGTTAGTGAGGCAAGACAGACAGGGTGTGGAATGATTATGTGTGTGCGTGCATGCACAAATTTAGATAAGTGTGCGTGGCAGCATATGCATATGTTCATCTGCATTATGTGTCTGTGGTCCATGCACGTAATACTGTGTGTGGAAGTGGGGTGTCAGTGTGTATGTGTGTCTAAGATAATTAACCGTCCACAGAAGCGTGTCATTCCTCTATTGTGTGTCAGAGCGGACCGCAGGGGTCCTGAGGAGGAGCGGAAATGCTGATTTAGTCTCACATTAGTCCATGGGCTCCTCTTTTTCCTCGCTTTTCCTTTTGATTAGACCAGCGTCCTCCTTGGATGGTAGGTGGCTCCATTTAGAAATCCCCAAATGTTACCTTCCTACCACCTGCCTGGCAAGCCTAGCACACACACACACACACACACACACACACACACACACACACACACACACACACACACACACACACACACACACACAGCCTATACACACGCACAATCAACCTCAACCTGTGCTATATCCACCACCCATTAACTCTACCACCAGCAGACCGCTGGCCGGCCGGCTCGATGCTCGGTGGCCTTTTCCAGAGGAATTCTTAGGGTGTTTTTTTTCTTGTAGATATTCTACGCCGCTTTGCGCCCTCAGATTTCACGCTGCAACATTAACACGAGCTGACACACTGGATTAAAGGCAGACAGCTGGAATGCCCGGGCCCTTTGTGCAGCGTGGACCTTAGCCAAGAGCCTTCGCTCTGAGGCCAAGAGAGACCTGGGAAAGAGAGCCCTCCTTGGAAATAAACACAAGATTGGCCAAGAGGGTGGAATGTACCTGACGGGGTAAATCCTTCACTGGCCTGGTCTGGCCTGGGTTGTTTGAGTCCAGACAGGTGAACCAGAGAGAGGTCTCTGAGGGCAAGAAGAAGAAGAGGAGACAAGTCAAAACTGTGGAGGAAACAGGGCTGTTTTTAAACATCTGAGGCCTGTCTCTTCTGTTTAGGATGCATTCTAATTTATCAGCTGTAAAAGATGTACAATTAAAATCATACAAATCAGGACAGTGAGCAAAGTTTGTCTTAATTAATGGAAGGGTCATTCATTAAAAAAAATGTAGCCACAAGTGACGATTATGTGAAAATGGTAAATGCTTGAGTAAACTGCTAGTGTAACAGTCGCACAAGTAGAAAGTCATAAAGTCAGTGAACTGACTCAGTAATGTTCATTATATTATCACATGTCTTCTGGCATTAGCCACTGCTGATCATCCAGTACCAGACCACAATAGCTCTGCCAGTTGGCAAGTGGAGCTTGGAGCTCTGTCGCAAACTGGACAGTAAGTTAATGATGTTTTTGATGTTTACTGTCTGGACGTTACAACTCTGCTAGCAAGATAGCTTCCTCCGTTTTGGACCATGGACGTATTAACAGAGATGGAAACGGTGTGGCGACTCTTGCTGTCCGTTAGTCCCCGGGGCCAACTGTGGTGCTTCAACAAAAAAAATCCCTTTCGTCCCAAAAATAATTTTCCCAACAGAAACAAGCAAGAAAGTTGAATAAATCCAGTTGTTTGAAGGAGACGTTTTCACAGCAATATAAAATAGATAATAGAGAGGGACACTAGCTCCAAGCAGCATTTTTTTTTTTAAATCAAAGCAAATATTTAAATAATTATAATCATTTGAATCGTGTGTTTTTACAGTACTGTGTACAGTAGCCCACCCCCCGAAAAATAGGGCTCTCCCAGAAGCTACAGTGTAATTCGAACACTGGAATTTATCCATGCAAATGTTTTTTTGCCGCGTTTGAGGTCCAGCATGTGGAAACATTTTGGCTTCTGCAAAAAGGGAGATGTCCTTGATAAATCGCTTGCTGTTTGCAGAGTATGCAAAAGGCCAGATAAAATACAACGGCCAATCTTTCCACGCAGCTACTGAGACGCCATGGGATTGCTAAAACCGAGCGCCCAGGTAACTCTAGCACTATTTGCCATTAATCGTTGTGTTTACTTGTTTAAATCCATAATTAATTTATCCCTGATTCCCTTACAAGAAAAACATTGAGGAATCCTGATCTGCCATCCAGTATCCAGCTATTTATTTCAAAGTCACACTGATTGAATTTTTGGCAAAAAAAGTTACTGTATCGATTTCAAGTCATCGTATCGTATCGTATCGTATCGTATCGTATCGTATCGTATCGTATCGTATTGTATCGTATCGTATCGTATCGCTCTAGATGAGCCAAATATCGTCCTTGAATCGTATCGGAACCATGGAAAGTGATACGTATTGTATCGTTGTAAAAGCTTATTGTTACACCCCTATTATGAATGAATGTTTATATTTGCAAAACTTCCCTAGAGCCTAGGAAAGCAAATTTAAAGTGTGTGATGTCCTCCTAATGTATGGGTTTGGACTGAGTGCGACTGAGCAGCAAAACCCCTGAGTTTACTGAAGTAAGCGATAGTGTGTTTTATAATTTATGAATTCACCGTTAGTAAGAGGAAGTATGTGTTATTTTTGCTCTTAAAGTTACATTGTCTTACTTTAATCCGAACGAATGCAAAGACGTTGGACAGTGATGCAAAACATTATTTTTATGTTCTTCAGCATATCAGCCTTCAAAAAACGTCAGTGAAAGGACGAAATATCAGCGACATTTTACTACTTAAGCACAGTCTTTAATCCAGCCTGCAAACGAGATTCTCCCAAATGGGTGTTTAAAGTGAGAAATAAGAGAGAGAGCGACACCGGCTTGTTGAGGGTCTCCATGGTAACGGAGCAGTCTAGTCACGCCTCATTACGGCGAGCCGAGTGTTTGTATTGGCCGTCCAGTTCCGGAATGCATTCTCCCCATGCTAATGGCCTTCAGATGCCATCGGCTCATTGCGCTCAGCAATGTCACCCAACTCGCCCAGACACACAAACACACACACACACACACACACACACACACACACACACACACACAGGAAAGGGGAACAGAGAACTGACAGTTTTATGGCTTCAAATATTTCCCCCCAGAGATCTGTCTAAATAGATAACATAATCATTCCTAAAGTACTGCTGGCTGGCACAACTGGCTATATTCACTCCACTAAGCTCTCCCCTGGTTCATGTGTGTGTGTGTGTGTCCCCTCATGATTCCTGCACGCTGTGTGTTCCTGTGTGTGTCACTTTTTTCATTAAGAGTGATGATTATGGTCACTGAGTTCATGATTCTTTTCTTTTTTATGAAATATTTCCTTTCCATCAGATTTCATAGAATATTTCATTGCATCCTGCAATAATACATAAACAGCCCGTACTCATTCCCAGGGCATCAAATACCGATGCTTTATCACGGCTGTTGGCGTTCGATACCGTGTGCAGACGAGGCAGCCTTGAGCTGTGGTATAGGAGACCCACTTTCCCGCTTTCCAATAACTGCAATGTAAATCCGCGGCAACAGAAAAGTGCTGTGGAGACGTAGTTTAAAGAGCGTAAGAGACACACAGGGCAGGTGGGAGGGAAGGTGGACGGGTCCAACAAACACAAGGCTTTCATCTGTTTGTGTCCCGTACATCACGTTTCATTTTCACTGTACAATCAGCTGTTCGTTCGTGTCCTGTTTTCTCAACGTCCTGTAAAACGTTGTAATTTTAAGCCCAACCATGTTGTTTTTCCTAAACATAACTAAGTAGTTTTGTTGCCTAAACCCAGTGGTGGATGAAGTACCTGAAAGCCACACTTGAGTAAAAGTACAAGATATCTAACCAGAAAATGACTTTAGTAGAAGTTAAAGCCACCTATTACTTGAGTAAAAGTCTTAAAGTGTCTGATATTTATTGTACTTAAGTATCAAAAGTAATTTTCGGATATTAAATGTACTTAAGTATTGAAAGCAAAAGTACAAGTAAATGCTGTTAATAAAAAAGCAAGTCAGAATTTTGGGATTCATTAAGTTTATTCCTCTTAACATGTACACCGTCTGAAAGATGTTGGCTATATTACATTTGAAGAAAAGCAAGGATTTAAAGAACGAAATCCATTTTTTTGCTTAACAAAGTAATGAAGATGCTTAGGGTAAATGCATTGGAGTAAAAGTATTCATTTTATTTAAGAAATGTAGTGGAGTAAAAGTGAAAGTTGACAGAAAACTTAAATAAAGTACAGATATTCACAAAAAATACTTAAGTACTGTAACAAAGTATTATTACTGTAATGGTATTATTAAGTACTCATATCAGTACCCAATGTAAGTACTAAAACAAACCAACAAACCAACCCGAAAATGTGCCGTATCGTACCAAAGAAAGATTTGTTAGCAGACTGAGCAACGTTTACTTGTTCAATTGCGATACAACAAATACAATGTTACAGCTCCGCCTAGTTGTAACTCCAGTTCTACAACTCAATACATGACATCTCCCTTACTTTATATTTATATTTATTTAGAAAACTCTGTTATTCAACACTAAAATAATATAACATTAACATTACTCAGTTTCTACACGTCCTTAAACAGTCTCTGCCATTCCTCTCGATATCTAAAGAGACCTCTAATAGTTTGACCAAAGCGTGACATTTTTTCACTGTTATGAGTGCTTACAGTCTCATTTCTCACTGTTGAGTTAGGTGCGATAGTTGGCGGTGGTGACTTTAGAGTTAAGTGTCTCTCTTGGTTGTCATTTTTTCCTGCGAGCTGCTGTCCATTCTCCACCAGTTGTGGTGAATCAGGTACATTTTCAAAGTTTGTTTTGGGAATACCATTGTTTCCTATGTTTTCAGTCTCCTGTTCCTTCTGTAGATTCGGTCATTTTATGTCTGTACGATGTCTGTACGATATATGACCTTTGCATGTACATGTTTCTTCAGTATGACAGCAGGTTGCCATTGGTTTCGCTGTCTGATTCTTCCCTTGTTTCACAGTCAAAGTAATGTTTCTGCATGGCTTGTATGTAATCACCTGATAATAAGAATCGTATTTTTGTTAACTTAGAATGAGCCTTTTATATCTACATAGGGAGCAGGTCCCCTCTCCACGGAGTCCACCAGTAGCCCAGAACGGACAAACCGAACTCTGTTAACTTTTCCTGCTTGGGCCGGAGACGATAACGTTACTCGCTCCCGTCGCCGCCGTTCTCTCTCTCTCTCTCTTGCTTCACCACTCACTTCCCACCTACACACACACTCTATGCACTGGCTCTGCTGCAAATGGCTCTAGAGAGGGCCATTCGCTTTTTTGTGTCGGCCACCGTAGCTCTCCAACACGCTCGGCACACGGGAGAGGCTTCAGTTGGTTGCGATCTCCTAACCTCACCGCTAGATACCGCCAGATCCTACACACTGGACCTTTAAGTAAGGCATTTTTTTTAGGCATGCGGCGGTGACTTTACCTGGGTGAGTCATCCTTTTTTCAATGCTGGTTATCGTGTCTTCATCTGCACCAACGTGTCTACCTGAAAGTTCTGCATCTAACAGTTGTTTTTGAAAAATGCCAGTTTCACAGTTTCTCAGAGCTCAAGGTGACGCCTTGAAGTTGCTGGTTTTGTCTGACCAAAGCTTGATTAATGACTTAAGTGATGAATCAATTGTGAAAAAAAAAATTTTGTACAGCATTCATTACTTTTACCTCACGGTTAACTCTTTGCTGTGGCCTCATGAAAAGATAAGAGGGCAGTGTGTGAGAAACTGATGCCGTGTGCAGCGATGCTTGACTCGATGCCCCTTTGGGACTTCACAGGGATTTAGTTTTCACTGGAAACTCCAAAGTCCGGCCCAGGTTTACTAATCTGCACAGTGTAAGGCTACTTCACTTAAGAAAATATCAGTGAGCCTTCATGCAGAGAAGATAGCAGTGGCTTGGCGCAGCATGGAAGCTGAGTGAAGAGGGTGGAGGCGTACTGAGGGAGAGGTGGGATGAGAGGTGGGGATGTGAGCGTACATAAAGGAATAAAGGAGAGAGCGGGAAAGGGCCGCAGAGAGAGATAGAAAAAAAGAGAGGTGAAACTAGAAGGAGGAAGTGTATGAATGGCAAGAGTGAAGAAAAGGTTTTTTTTTTTTTCAAAGTTATTAAGGGGCCAAAGCGAGGAGAGCCGCAGTTGGTGGGGGGGCTGAGGGAGGGCTTGATACTAGCAGACAGTTACTTAGCGTCTGGCCTGCTACACAACACAACATCATAATTGGGCATCAATTTAACTTCACTGAGCTGCATGATTGATTAAAATAAGCTGAATGATTAAATATAATATATTACGCTGCATTAGCTACTTTGAAAGAGCTGTGAAATGAGTAATTAAAAAGATGGAGATATAATGTTTTTGTACAGTATAGTCATATCGGGGACAGAAGACGAGGTGCCATCTCAGCCATGTCTGTCCATTAGAGAGACTTCAAGCTATTCTATACCTGCTGAGAGCTCTTGTTGATCGCTTTTAATGGACAAAAGGACACTTTTTACGGACATAAAAGAAATACTGGCTTCGCCTCCACAGTGAGAAAAGATGGCTGACTGAACTAATGGAATTCTTCACACTGTAGGAATGCAATTATTCAGTTTACTGGTAAGTGTAAAGCTGTAATAAACACAATATAGACATATTTTCACCCAATAAAATTGTTATTGTTAACTTGTGAGCAGTAAGGAGCGACATGTTTCACAGTAGGCCTAAATGTAGTCATGTGAGTCATTGTTGATATAAAGATATTGATTAATTCAGCTTTAAACGTTTGCTGCAAAATATGTGATTGTTTAAAGAACTCAGTGGCACTCAAAAATGTCAAAAAGGTCATTCATATCCAGCCCATTCTCACTCCCAAGTCTTCAAGTACGGCAGCTTGGTCGGTGGCCCCTACAGTACGTTTCAAACTATGATGCTCTATGTGGCCGTAGTTATGCCGGGAGTAAAGGAGGAAGTCAGGTGGGATAGTATAAAGAGCGACAAAGTCTGCTTAGTGAGGAGCTTGGGTTGCATGGATGGGTCAGAAAACACAGGAGACCGGTGTGGAGACCGAGAACGTAACGCAACGCAACGCAACACAACGTAACATACCGTAACGTAACGTAACGTAACGTAACGTAACGTAGCATAACATAACATAACGTAACGTAACATAATTTACGTTACATAATGTAGGCTACTTAACTTACATCGCATAGGTAACATACTTAATATATTTACTAACTATGTAACAAACATACTTAATTTAACCCAAACCACAATCTTTTCCTATCTTGGCCCGGATATCCGTGATCAGGATATCCACTTGCAACAACGGAACCCCAGAAATATTGTCTGTTGCCCCCAGAGGGGAAATCAACGTCAGACCGATATCCGTTGGGTCATGAGATTGTTTGTTCTGAAACTGTCATTTTTTTTCCTGGGTTTCCCAAGGTTATTGTTCCCCTTGTAATCATCATGTGTTCCCATTGGTGTCAATAAACATTAGAGGCAGCAGTTAACATACTGTATGTGAATTTGTATGTGGTAATTTGTTAAACTGTGTTTCTATATTGGGCAACTTTGACTACATTGAAAGTGTAGCGCTCTCTTACAGCAATTTGGTCCAGAATACCTCAAGCCCGGGAACTACTTGGATTGGATGAAGTGAAATCAGCTGATCCAGCAACATAATTTTAGTCTATTTTGCCACTAGCTTTGTCTATCAAGCTGATCAAATGAACAAAACAAACACCACTCAAACAATCAGTAACAACTCATGTCATATTCTCTACTAATTACGTTAAATATAAAATGTGAAAAATAAAGTGTAAAATGTAAATGAAAATGTATCTAATTGTTTGGTACAGGCATGGAGAGGCAATCGCATCCTCCCCCCGATTACATTCATCACAGGGGACAACATAATTAATTGTTTACACACACACACACACACCTCCCACTCGCGCTTCACTCACATGAGTTAATTTCTCACAGGGCAACACACACACACATGCCAAAACTGGCATGAGCTACAGGTAGGTTGTGGTGTGAAAGCCTGTTGCCAGGCAGACTGCTCAGTCTGCATGTGAACACACAACACAACTGCTATACTGTGATTAAAATCCACAGCAACTGAGAGGGCTTAGACTGATACCTGTCTGTGGAGGTGATGACATACCAATATTTTCTAGTTGATAACATTAATATGTCATAGACCTATATTTAAATATGACTGATTTCATTCAATATATGTATTTAACACAGGGTGCGTTTTAATTATAAAGTACAGCTCTTGTTCTATGATGAGAGCTCTGAAATGAGCGGCATCAGCTGTAATCAGGCAAATGAAAACATCTGTAACAATAATTTATTTGAGGATCATCAGTCAGGAATACCAAAGGCAGGTCCATAATGTGTGGGCAAGACTGCAGATTTTATATAGCTCAAATGATGCTGTCACATCAAATATCACCTGGAAGTAGGCTACAATGTGTCAAATCAACATGAACTGAGTATAACTGAAAACTTTTAAATTTAAATTTCTTCCTTTAGCTTATCTTCTGGTAAATCAACATTTCCCTCTTGCATTAATGGTAAATAGATAGCATGACAGAACAAAGAGGGAGAAAAGAGAAAGCATGACAATAGTATTTAACTTATTACATTGTTGCATTGGCTCAGGCCAGAAAACATGCAGGCCTTCCGTTCTTTGTTGTCAATTTTTTATTTTTTTCAAAATTGGATAAAAGCAGATGAATGCCATATAAGAGCTATAGTTGAAGTATATGCACCCAGTAGTGCAGCAGTCAGGTGCACTGTGCCCATGGTGCGAAGTGTCATTGCCAACACGTCAGCTACCAACTACTGGGCTATAACTATCAATACTGTCACATATCTATATATCTATATATATATCTATATATATCTATATATACTGCAGTATATGTATATATATAGTTACATGTGAAAATCCCTGCAGTAATAGATGTAGTATGAGTGTGTGTGAGATAAGTGGCTGTTTGGATGAAGTCCCTGTGGGTTTCCTCAGTGTCTGTAGTGACTGATAAGTGCCCTCTGATTGTACTTATCTCCATGTGGGTGGGTTGAAAAGGCACATTTAGTCATGCAGGCGAGATAAAAACCCCAAAAAAAAAAAAGGCTACAAAACACCTACGGCAAGGACTGTTTATGTAGTTCCTCCCAATTGGATATAAATAGTCTGTAATATGAGGCCTTTTATGGTTTGGTTGTGGTGGTGTGTTATGCTTGTGGCATAGCATGACAGACACACGCTGAACACATACACAGCGATTGTATCAGGCAGCGTAGTTCATCCGAGCATTAAACAACCCCGGCACCTATCTGCAAGGAAAACAAACAAGTGTCTGCAACCAAGTGCAGATGGCAGCTGGCTGCGGTCGTCGTCTGCTGCAGGGGCCGGCTTGTTTGTGAGCGAAGCGGAGTCTCTGGCCCTGTTCAGACCTGGCATTAACATGCATCCTGGGTGATCCGATAACAGGTGGACAGCTCTAAGTACAGGTGTGAATGCACTCAAGACGTATTGATTACGCATTGAAATCCGATCGCTCAGAAACACATTCGGTGGTCTTTCAGAACGCGAGGTCGGGGTTTCTTTCACAACAATGATCCGCTAGCTGTACATTATCCCGCTTATTACACAGCTACTTACTTACTAAGAAATCAATATTTTGACACAAAAACAGTCCTCCAGAGTCCGACATCAGAACTGTGCCCATAGCAACGGTCTGTTATACATAGCAACGGTCTGCCATAAAGAAATAACAGACCGCAGAACGCCGTGATTGACCAATCAGAATCAAGTATTCGACACAGCCGTGTATTAAAATCTAATAATCATCTAATAGAATCACTACTGCAATTCACCGCATCTACAGGTAATTGCTTGAAGAAAAAGAAGTTAACAACTTCTCTAAAAGCAGATAGAGTCTGCATTATAGGCAATCAAACATTTCCCCTATGAATAATTATAGTGTCACATAGAATCATATGGTCATTAGTCATGAAGTAGAAGAAATTCAAGCTAATCCTTAAAGGAAAACTTGTCATGCCTCTACAACGATGATGAACAGGCAATGCAGCCCTTTCCGACGGGGGAATAATTAGCTTGATGCCTCAGCTCCGCACATGAACGACCCTGAGTTTTTTAAGATAAAATCTCAGGAACAAGGTGTAGTTATTCCGCACATCACCCTTGATTCTTTTTAGTTTGGAGATTTGTAGATTCACCTGTCTGTAAAAATCCTTCGGGAGCCACCTGGTTGAGAGGATGCGATTTCTAACGGCCGCTGTTCATTCATACTGTAGCAGCCTGTGACTGTGTGGCTGCGCTGTGTTTGATCTGAGCATCTGTATGACAGCCTGAATGCGGCCCTCCCTCAAAGATATAATAGGGTTTTATTTGCCCCTTGAGAACCAGAGAGGAAGCCAAAACTGCAGCTGCAGGGCCACAGGAGTACCAACCCCCCCGCCCTCTTGAAAAAAAAAAATCTCCCAGTAAAGAGCACAGAGGGAACTGTATGAAAAAGAAAGATGTGTGTGTTTGAGTGTGTGTGTGTGTGAGTACTTGTATTTCTATACTATGAGGACCAAATGTACCTGCAAGGATAAAAAGATGAGCATAATTCTCCAGTGAGGATATTTCCTCACTTAACTTTTATTTCCTCACTTAACTTTTTTTTTGAAGGAGCAGTGGGTCCCTGCTGAGGACCACATGAGGACACATGGTAGTAAACATGGATGTAAACAATGTAAACTTTTAAGAAAAATCAGCTTTGCAAATGTTTTATGTGGAAGGGAATGCACTCAACATAATTTGTTAGTCCTCAGGGGTACACGATGCATTTCGACAATTAAGATAACTTTTGATTGTTTACAAGAAAATTTAACAGGGCACCTTTAAGGACCTATTTTAAAGGTCCCATATTGTAAAAAGTGACATTTTCAAGGCTTTTATATTATAAAGCAGGTGCAAGTTCTATATAAATACTGTGAAAGTATCAAAACACTTAATCCACAGAGAAATACACACAGCCCGTATTCAGAAACTGAGCTTTTGAAACAAGCCGTCAGGATTTCTGTCCATTTGTGATGTCACAAATATACAATATTTAGACCATTTCAAAGTTTTAAACGTAAACATTCTAAATGGGTCCCAGTTTATTTCCTGTTGCAGTGTGTGTGAATGACATCAGCTGACAGGACGTAAACATGGACCTAGCAACGCAATTCCGTTGCAATTCCATTGCAATTCCATTGCAATTCCATTGAAATGCTCTAAAACGGAGCGTTTCAGACAGAGGGTAAATATATTCAAGCAGACAATAAGAAAATAAAGTTTTTTTTAAACATTAAAGCATGTAAACATTTTCTAGTAGAAACCCAAAATACAAGTATGAGCCCAAAAATTAGCACGATATGTCCCCTTTAAGGTCAAAAGCTGGATTTAGGGTACTGCAACTCTTCGGGTATTTGGCTTGTTAGTTATGTTTCCTATTATACACTAAAGGAAATTGGTACCAAAAATTCCAAAAGTGAGACAATGAGAACTTCAGCTCAGCTCTAAGGACGGGCAATTACCTAATTATAATGGCACACATCTAAATTAGCCAGGGTTGTTCATCTCGATAAAAGTATGCGGTTTCACTGAGAGACTTAAGAAAGTAACACATTTGCTTGACATTTTGTGCCACGTTCGTTTATATTCATCAGGAAGATACAGGCTGACGAATGAAAATGAAAAACAAGTTTGGTTAATTTTCATTGTTTGGATAATAATACCACTTGTACAATGGTACCACTCCTCTTATCTCCTATTGGATGAGGTGACCGGTAACTTTGTAGAATAGAGTTACAATTAGAGTAGAGTTACAATAAAGTTAATCTTACCTTGTCGGACAAGTTAATGTTAAAGGTGGCAGCATGGTCCCCATACCAACCTGCTTGTCATCTCCTCTGCAGGTTTTGGAGTTTCGCGCTCAGCCTTGCGGGAGCTATAATGGGCGCTCTGGACAAATCAACTGAAAGCACACTAAAGAAGGTCACTAAAGAAGAGAGCAGGAAAAGCCGCAAGTGACGTTTTTTTTTTACAGTAGCTATACGTCGTTGTTGAACAGCACATATCTTGTTTTCCACTTGCTTTCATGTTCCCCTTGTCTATATAAAGATGTTGGTGATCTGGATGCCAGAGCGTTTTGCAGACTGTGATGTTTCAAATTTCGAGAGGCATGACTTCAGGTCCACGCATTATCTGCAATCACGTAATTGTGGGAATGTGTGTACAGTGGGCCGCCGGCTGCATCCAGACCATAGACTGTATACAATATGAACGCAGTCTCCGTGACGTCACCCATACGTTTCTGAAGGGCCGTTGTGAAGCTCAAAGTGGGTGGCTCTGGCCGCCATTTTCACCAGATTTCACCAGCAGGACTGTAGCTCATTTCAAGTGGACTGCAAGTATTGCATACTTATCATGTAAGTGCAAGTATAATATAAAGAGCCAGAAGAAATCACTGTTATACAGGTCTTTGTTGGAACTTACTGTGTTGGAAGTCAGTTATAGGACCAACAAACACATTGAAATATATACCTATTATACATTTCACAAGGCTATGGGTTATTGAATAAGGAGAAAAATCTCAGAAATGTTTAGAAAATTTGCAAAAATGCACAAACATTCTGGCATTGTCAAATGAACAACAACCTTTTTTGCCATCAGACATATTTACATATTCTAATGTTTCTATGAATTGCAGTCTTCCTAAAGACGAGACACGACCCGGTGATTACAAAAATCAACCACTTTTATGATTTAAATGTTACGGTCCAAACTGAGTCGTCGCTGTAAACTTGCACAAACACACACACACGCTCAAGTTTAAAGTCATGCTCATCCACTGTGTGGGGCGGGGTGGTGAGGCAAGGGGTTGGAGGGGGCGGCGAGCTGGAAGAGTGGGGGACGTTCAAAACCTGTGAACAGCGGGGCTGATTTGATGTGAGGGACCCCTTGCTGGCTGCTGTGAATGGAGAGTTGCATACCTTGCTGACTGGCGTTTGTGCAGCAGCCCGTAGAAGAAGAAAGAGCAGAGGAAAAGAATCACAGGAAGGGGAGAGACGGGGAGTGAGAGAGAGAGAGAGAGAGAGAGAGTGAGAGAGAGAGAGAGAGAGAGAGGGAGGGACAGGGGGATCAGGAAAAAAAAGCATGTTCTTGAACTTGGCTGATAGCATCTGTAATTTCCTCCTCCACTGTTCCTCTATATGTATCAGCTGCTGGCTTATTACTGGCTGGCTCTGCCTCGCCTCTGATCTGGCTGTTGTGAGCCTTGGTGTGAAAATAAGAGAGAGAGAGAGAGAGAGAGAGAGAGAGAGAGAGAGAGAGAGAGAGATGAAAAAAAATTCCTCACAAAAGTCTTGGTAAAGAGCTTTCAGTGTGTGCTACAGAGGATCATATAGCTGGTCTCAAACACACCAACCTCTTCAACGCTCATGGAGGCACCAGCTTTGCTGTGTATAAACAAGTGTACAATTGTATCTTTATTCTATTTTTATATTACCGGACTGTAACAAACAGCCTTTATTTTAAATTCTAGTCAAATTCCAAAAAATACTAAATATTTTACAATGAATGTTTATACTTGAATACTACGATCGATGTAGGCATCATAGAAGCCCAGCAAGTGACGTAGTATATCGAGTAACCTTTATTGAAAATTACGTGGTATAATGAGTAAAACAAGCAACGAAGGGCGATGGGTCAAAACACAGAAGACCACTGTTCGTGTCCCATGTGAAACCAAACGTAAACGCTGACTTTTCACTTTTTACATAACGTTGTTTTACATAATGTTGTTTTACATAATGTTGTTTTACGTAATGTTGTTTTACGTAATGTTGTTTTATGAAATGTTGTTACGTGATGTTGTTACGTAACATTATGTAAGAAAGTACGCTAAGGGTGATTGTTGTTTATTTAAGATAGTTACGTTGTTACAGTTGTTAGGTTGCGTTGTTATTATGTTATCATTCTAACACAAACCATGACATTTTCTCTAACCTTAACCAAGTAGTTTTGTTGCCTAAACATAACTGATTGTTTCACAATGTTAACCACATGTCATTGTGCGTTTCTGCAAGTGTGACACAAGGCTGATATGAAACGTATTTAGGAAATGTTTTTTTTTGGTTTAGAAATGGCGACATCCAATGTAAAGATTATTTTTTTGGAGCTTTTTATGCCTTTTATCGGATAGTGACAGAGACAGTATTGGAAGGGGAGAGAGAGAGGGGATGACATGCAGCAAATGGGCTGCGGGTCGGATTCGAACCCGGGCCGCAGCGGCGCCCCTGCGACATCCGATGTATCCTGTGGTTTGCGTACAATGCCAACATTTGTTCCGGCAACTTGGTTGAGCATATAGAGCTTCAACGTTCAACAGGAAGGATCAGATAAGATATACAGTATTTGACGTTGTCATAAAATGTGAGAAAATGTTTATTAACTTAAAAGTCTTTAAATTCATGATACAGCAGGTTCAACTCTCTGCACAAATGTTTCTACACTCTACACACATACTGGCACATAGCTTTTGTCACATCTTTTCAATCACATATTTTCAGGGTTACAGTGATATATCAGTTTTCTATGTTGTTACTGTTTCCAATCTACAGCTAATTAGCTGTTTGGGGATAATAAACACTCAAACAATTGAAGCAAATGACAAAAGACGAAAATTCTCTTGGCTCTCTGTCTGAACCCGCCTTTTAGAAAGATACAACCGTTTTTGTGACAAGAACAAAACCCTGAAGTTTAAACGGATTACTTGTATATTTTGGATTTAGTTAGAACTGTTAGCTTCAAAATGTAGAGTTCGATATTGTCTTTGTGAAAGCTATATTGGCTGTGCCTCCTCCATCTGTACTATAGAGCTCCTATGTCCCCTGCAGCCATAAGCAGCTCCTGTATGGTCGTATAGTTTCAGTTCCACCAAATCCTCCCCTCAGACAATGCTGCTCCGCTTGGCTAGTATTGTTCAGCCTGTGGGAACCAGCTTCCTATATTAAGAAACTAAGGAGGGAGAGAGAGAGAGAGAGAGAGAGAGAGAAAGAGAGAGAGCGCAAACGCCTGCTCGTTCTCCCACTTTTCCACAGACATAATAGCATTCTTAGAGTGAGAGAGCAATGAAAGACAGTGGGAGAAAGTTGCAGTCTTCACACTTCAGTGGTCCTCACCCCCCCTCCCCTCCCTCTTCTTTCTCCCCCTACCTTTTTTCCTTCCCCTCCAGCACACACACTTTTCTTCTTAGGGGATTCTTTAGAAATGGGACAAGAGAGAGGACGAGATCAAAGGAGGCCAATTGCCACACACAGCATTCCCAGCCTGGCTCTGTACATGTACACACACACACACACACACACACACACACACACACACACACACACACACACACACACACACACACAAACCTGCCCTTGATTTCCAACATCCATCTTTTGTGATGTTGAAGATATGGTAAAACAAAACAAAAAAGTCTCCTTAAATTGCTGTACTGTATGGAAAGTTATTTCCTGAAAGTCAATGAATACTGTACCTCTGTCTCAGAGCAGGAACAGATCAGATATCATGATGCTAAAAGATAGCAGTCAGGCTGGCTAACCCCCTCAAAATCTCCCCCTAACCCTAACCCTCAGACTGTGACTTTATCTTTGTCCATAAGGCTAAAATTCCAGCCAATTCGACTGTTATCAGGCCATTTAAATAGGCGTTATCGGTCGCTATAGGCACCATAGATGTGGGTCAATAGGAGCCTACTGTGCCTATTAGGTTGTAAAAGTGAAAGTGAAACTTAAAAGCAACACGTTCTAACATGTTGTAAAACTGAAACGTCACATTTTGAACACAAACAAAAAGGCTTCTTTAGGTTTAGGCACAAAAAAAATCCCCTCTTAGTTAAGTTTCAGGAAAAGCATTGTGTTTAGGCTTAAAATAACTATGAACACAAAATCAACAACACAGGATGTAAACTCCACTCTCCTGGTTGAAAACCTTGTGTTTTGTGTCCCAGCCATCGTCTCCAACCTCCACCCCTTGTGGAGTTTTACACTATCTTTACTACAGCAACTGACTTGCGCTTCTGCTCCTGTCTTGATTGCTACAATCGCTAGAGATCGCTGTCGTGTTCTTTTATACCTTCTTTCGGTGATCTACCATGCAAATAGATGATAAAACCTACTAATGGTGGAGTAGGCCCCTATTGACCCACATCTATGGTCTTATAGTAACTGATAACGTTTAATAGCCTGACAGCAGTCTAATCGACTGAAAATTCCTTATTCTCTAGAGTAAAAAAAAAAAAGAAAAATGAAAAAAAAAAAAAAAGTTTTAAAAACTGACTCGTGATTGGTTGGTTGGTTGTGTGGTTGTGTGGTAGGCAGGTATAGGTAGGTAGGTAGAATCCATTAAGCCTTACAAATGGGTATGGGGAATGCTTTGATGATAACTTGGCTCACTGCCCCTCGCAAACTATTTTTTGCCAAGAAAATACTTTAAACAAATTGGACTAGGGTTCACCTTAATCAGTTGGGGGTCTGAAGTTTTCATGTTGACCTCTGAGTGATGGAGACAACTGTCAATCATTGATTGTTCAGCCTACTTGAAGTAATGTGTGTCAAAAACAATGTCTGTTGACCTTTGCCAGACCACAACGAGTTGAGGAAAATTTTGGGGTTGGCACTGTGGGGTTGACCTTCACTGCACTTCTCTTTTCCCTGAAGGTTTTTTTCTTCTTTATCCACCCCTTCTCAGCTCTTCTTCTCCATCCTTGCTGCCAGATGTCCTCCTCTATCTTCTGTCTACATATGTATGTACATTAGTTGTGTTTGAGTTTTTTTTTTTGTAACTACACAGACAAATATTACAACCATGTTTTCCCTCTTCCGAACCCTTAGCAGTGGGGAGAAATGGGAGATGATGGGAGGCCTGGCCTAAACCTTGGGCATCTGTATGTCTTTAGCCAACTGAGCAACCAGGACACTATATTTTATACTTTCTGTTAAACAGAGCACTCGCAGAGCTTATTCCACACCTCTTTCCCCCACCAGAGCAGCCATCAGATGTGGAGAGGAGCTAAATCTGGCCTCACACCTTCTAAGACGCCATATGCTACCTTACTGCATAACTCAGTCACTATGTGGCACCTCTGCTTGTTAAGAGTCCTCCCACTGGTTTTCAGGGAAATGAGATGTGGACCGCAGATTTAGACCATACGCTATATATTGAATTTAGAGGCTAATTTGATTTCCGACCATGATAACAAAAGTATAGAGTTCAGTAGGTACACTCTTGTCATGGCATATAGATGAATTTTGGTGAAATATCTGAAGCAACTAAGTCGCCATTACTGCGGTGGTCAATGTGGCCCTAATACTCCGTAGCACATTTGCACTAGACTTATATACTATATACTTAGACTATAAATTGTGTTACCTTCATCACAATGCTCAAATGTTTTGCGGCTCCAGACAGATTTTGTATTTATTTTTTTGCCTAAAATGGCTCTTTAGATAGTAAAGGTTGCTGACCCCTGGTCTAGGGGCTGCTCTAGTCCCGCAGAATAAATTAACTTAATGAACTAACGCTGGCGTTATTGTGAGATATAATGTTAGTTGCTCTAACTAGGGCAACCTAATGACCACAAAGTAAACATCATCCATCAATCCATTTTAAATACGTACTCATCTGTGTTTATTATTTCGCCAGATTCGTCTATAAGTGTTCCTCTGCTAGAGGACAACATACAGATTAACGTCCATGTTTGACTGTGTCAGTGTCACAAGGCACATGAATACTTTCTTCTTCACATCAACTTTGACTAAGAATACGACGAATCTTGGATCTTAAGAGCACCAGGAGGCTATACATATAATCTACTTATCCAACTGGCGTTACATCCTGGTTCTGTTTCGCCTAGTCTAATTAGAGAATAGGATACTATTGCCGTGCAATGGTTTGATGTTTTCGTTCACTGTAATAGAGAGCCAGGGTCGTGGCGGGCAGAAGGTATGAAGTGGAGATTGCTTTGTTGGATATGTGTTACCGAAAAGGAGAATACTGCTAAGTCTCACTTCAACTTCCTTTAAGGATGGGTCCGTTATTTTTTGTTCATCTGAAGTTTTTATATCCTTCGGCAGCTTCCCAGAGGTGTTCCTTATGTACTGTATTTAAATTCCGACATTAAATTTTTTTAGAAGTACATATGTTTTTGCCAAACAATTTCCCACATGAGCTTACGTAGGTTTCTGCATGATGACACTGCATGAAACATATATCCTTACCCATAGTCCGTGTATGACCTACAGTTACTTAGATGGCGGTCGGCACCCCCATTAGTTTGGAGAACTAGACAGGAGTACCGGCACGGAAGCTAAGCAACGTACCCTGTGTGAGAACTGTTGTACCTATGGAGAATGGAAAAGATTCCACTACAATGACAGTGTAAAGTAGATATTACCTATTTCTACATAATAATGTAAGGTTAAGCAGATAGTAAAACGTAATGGAATCACAATACAGTGCTGGGAAACAAAACTTATGCTTGTGTTTGTGTGTGTGTGTGAGAAAGAGAGAGAGAGATGGGCAGATGAAGACTGGTTTCTATTTCCAGAGCACTTAACAGCTCTTCGTAGACATGTGACACATACAGTCACACACAGTCTGTCGGATGCATGAAATCACAATGTCACACTTCATGTTAAATAAGTAAAATTCATGCTATCTGCATCAACAATTCAAGAATAGAATCCAGGACTTCAGGGCATTGTCTGAGGAAAGGCTCCGGGTTGTTTTCAAGAATATTCTTACAGAGATTTTGCAGCAGAAATAAATCTATCGTATCGTAAGACATACACATATTGAATGTAAAGGCCATGGGGTTATTCAGATCAAAAGAGTATATTCCCATAGGAACATGAATGTAGTCAGCAAATTTCAAGGCAATCTGCCCCATTAGATTATGAGATATCTTCTGTGCAAACTAGAACCACAAAGATCACGCATTTCAAGCTCCGCCAATGGTTTGAAATGGTATACACTTCCTGTTTCCCTAAGTGGGTGAGGTCATGGCATGTTTTGCCTCTCCCCTTATCCCCTCATCTCGTTTGGAAGTGTTGTGAACATCGTGTGGATGGATGAAAGCAGATTGGGTTATATTTGCATAATGTATTTATATTTTCTTTTGCTGCCATTAGATATTAGCTAGCGGCCATAGTTAGTATTATGAAGATTAGTTTGCTAGGGCGTTAGCGAACGTTAGTTGGCAGATCTTACAAGAGTGTGTTGCTGAGACAGAGAAATGTCTCCAACAATGTTAATTTTCTTCTGAATTGTCTCTCTGAAAAAGGCCATTTTAGTGTCAGAATGTTTGGAAGGTATATGGCTTGTGAAAAATGGGTCCAATATTTACTTCATGGGGCGAAAGAATCGGTCGTAATCTGTGTTCACGTTCACTTCTCTCTGTTAACTTGGAGTTAATAGACTTGCTACAGTATAGTCTCCTAACGGGGCAGGCCCATGTGACACAGATACAATAAACTGACAAAAAGTGCAACGTCTCCTTTCTGAATTATCACAATTGAGTCCAGTGCCAACATTGCGTTCCATAACCTGACCATATTTTATTTGTTTTTGTTGTCACCAAAAAATGAAAAAAGAAAAGAAATGTTGGCAGTGGATGCAACATTTTTGGGTCCACTGCCAATTAGGTCGAATTAGCCAACATAGATGTTTTTGTCTGGCATTTGGGTTACATTGTCCAACAAGCCAGCCTCATCCTGTAACTCTCCTGGGGGATCCCAAGGCGTTGACAGGCTACGTTTGGGTACCAACCTGGACCTACCACCTGGATTACGATTTGTAGCAACATGAAGAATCAGTAGCACAATACGGATACTGAATATATCTGAAAAATGTTCACCGACAATAAACTTGTTTTTCCTACAATATCTGCTTGTGGCAACTAGGCTACAAGATGATTACGAACTTGGTTAAGGTAAGGGAAAGATTGTTGTCTACCTTATTGAAAAAGGTAACACTGCAGGAGTAGGGTCGTTGATTGACTTAAAATGGTCAAGGATAGGTCCATATTTTACTCAATATTGATGTTTGTTGCACTTGATACATTTTGTATCCATCATATCTGTACATACAGTGCCGTTTTCTGTGGCTGACGTGCACGCGCATCTTCATTTGTAGAACAGCCAATAGCTCTTTCTCTGAAATGACCTGTGATTGGCCAAAGTCTCCCGTGACGGGCTAGATTTTCTAAAGCCTGAAAACAGAGCCATGAGGAGGTGCAGAAGTCTAGTTTTCTCTCAAACTACTTGAATTACAATATGCTGAAAGGTTATTATGGGATTTTTGCCCAATAATGCCAAAAACATTCTGCCTTCCCCCACATTAAATCACGCCAAACTGTATAAGACGTGAAAACTTTTCATACCGAAATTACCTGTCCTTTAAGCACAAATTTAAGTACACATTTATTCTTATGTCTCATTGTGCTCTGTCATTATTATTCAACAGATGTCAAACCATAACCACACATTTTTTGCAAAGCAAATGAACCCTGAATTCAACTCCGCAACTAAATCTTCACGATAATCCAGAGTAAAACTCCATAATCTATCATGAAAGTAATCGTTAAAGGTCTCCTGCTAAGCATAGATGAATCGGGGCTGTGTATTAACATGGCTTGACTGTAAGTGCATTACTAATCCATAATGATGGCTATCAATCATGTCGACATCTGCTCTTTGTGGTGGTCAGGAACAAATACGGGAAGTGAAAACGGCACTCGTCTTAATGATGTGATAGGATAAAAACAGAGCTTTTGTTCAACCGTGTAGATCTCATTTAACCAGAGCTGAACTTGCACTTGGAATTAAAATATAGAAAACTCAAATTAACATAGAAAAAAGAGTAAAAGTTTACTGGGGGTGTGAAAACAGCTGCTTCAATTCCGTTTTTTGCCTTTGAACTTCCCACTTACATGGGCAAAAATCAGTGGCAATTATGTAATAAGATGAAACAGTACAGTACATCTTACAAAACAATGGAGTACATCAAACATCATCTTTCATCATTCAACGCAGCTAAAAAAAAACTCTGTTAGCCAGGGGAAATGGTGTTAACATGCAGGAAGAGCCATCTCAGCTGTCTAGACATCGGCTACTGACAAACAGAAAACCCCGAGCTACAGTGGGGTAGCTAGAGGAAGTCATACGGAAGAAACATGGCTCCCCAGTATAAATAGCCTGTACAGGGTATGTGTACTGACAGATTAAACCATCTTTGAAGTCTGCCATACATCAGTTGAAAACTCCCTTCCCCTGCTCTTTAAGCTAATAAGCTTAAATCTTCCAGCAGCCAAAGCTGCTCCTCCATAAAAAAAAGACGAAGAGAAGGAAAAAAACCTTTTAATCCCGGCTTTGATGATACATTATGTGCTGCTGGAAAGAACACTCAAAGTTCCCCCTGAAACTTAAAAGTGACATGGAGCCCATCAAGCTGTTCTGGATGGAGGGACCAGTAGAAGGAGCGTCCACATGACAATAGCATTGGAAGCTGGAGGGTTGGAGGGTTGGGGAGATGGGGTTGAAAGGAGGGTGGGGTGGGTTGGAGGGGCATTTTTCCGTTCTCAGTTCGTCATATAACCACTTGTAGTTCAACCCAGCCCCATTCCTCAGATATGACGGCGGCAAACAACACGCAGACACAAGCATAAACTCAACGTGACCCTGCTTTCTGCATGTGTAGCACTCGGCGGCTCAGCGAGCGCAGATTAGGCTTTGAGAAGAAGCAGCGTGGGGGCTATAAGGTAGTACGGAGAGAGGAGGGAAAGGAAAGGGAGCGATGAAGAGCGAGAGATAAAAAAAAATGGGGAAGGAGGGTGTGAGAAGGGAAAAAAGGAGGATCACAGAGGTAGGATAGGAGAGCTGAGAGAGGGTGAGAGTGGGAGAAAGGGGAGGGAGGTGTTGGGGAGGCCACAGAGTCCAGATTTGTCATTTTCCAGCAGAGAGGGAGACAGAAAGAGAGAGAAAACACAGTAGCGCAACGATCTGCTTTCTGGTTTCTATGGCAACAGTAGACTATTATCCTCGACTGTCATTTATTATGAAGGGATCTGACTTCAGCGAGAGGAGAAGAGAAAGAGAGAGAGGGAGCGGGAACGGACAGAGAGGTCAGGCCTCCTACCTTTGGGAGCAGAGAGCGATGTATGAAGTCAACTGAGCTGAGGTAAAACCCACCATCACTTGACAACATCAGGACCTTGTCAGGTGTTGGGAGAGCAGAACAGGCGGGGAGGACCCGAACGCAGAAAACGACAGGAAGACTTGTGAAGTTCAACAATTAAATAAAAAAAAAAGGCTTACAACTCAGAATCCAAAAGTGCAGGCAGGTAACAGCGGGCACAGGTGATGGGAAAACCAAACTCCATAACTGATGAAAAGCAAACCAACAAAGAACAAAGGAACTGAGGTGCTATAAATAGGGACTGACTGGGGAAGTGAGAACTGGTGGTGAGGTGAGTGCAGAACTAATAAGAGACAGGTGAAACTAATCATGGCGGGGCAGACAATTAAAAAGGCAAGAAAACACACAAACAGTGTGTTCCAATCCACGTACTTCCAGAAATACACTTCAATATAGTGCACTGTGTGCACTCTGTACTTACTTGAGTAGTACGTGAATTTCAACGGGGTAGGGTCGTCTCAAATTGAATACTCTGCGGCGCACTTACTGCAAATGACGAATGCAACATTTCACCGCGGCTCGCTACCCGCCAAAATATCTTCTTCTTCTTCGGGGTTTTACAGCAGCTGGCATCCTTTGTGTTGCACTGTTGCCTCCTTCAGGTTTTAACTGTCAACTACCCGCCAAAATATCTGCCTGCTTTGTTGATCAAGAATACACAGAAAATGAAAGCAAAGTGGAAATTACGTTTCCAACGTCATCGTCTACGCCTATGATGTGTCCTCCTGTTGGCTGAAAATGCATTGGTATGTTTACATATTGTTTTATTCTGTTATCTTTGTAGCCCATAGACATCTATAAGGTACGTTGTTCAGCACCGCAAAAGCTCCTGCATCATCTGCCGCCATTTTCACATGTTTGAATAGTGGTCGTGGTCCCACCCCTTCCGCTACGTAGCCAAGATGGCGACAATTGAGTGTGAATAGTGTCCAGCGTTCCACACTCAACGATTTGACCGTTTTGACTACAACATCCGGGTACTTTGAGTGCACTGCATTTTGCCATACTTCACAGTGTGAAAGCACTTATGCACTCAAAATAGTAAGTGTAAGTATGGAAGTATGCGGATTGGAACACACTGTAAGACAGTAAGTACAACCAAATATGACACAAGAGGAGAGTGACTTTCAAAATAAAACAGGAAACAAACTATAACCAAAACCCAGGACCATAACAGACCTAGCTGATATGGGTTTGTACTGATGAACGCCGATGCTAACATACTGTAACTCAATACCAAGGGAAACACACAGGGATGTATTACTACCTTTTGAAATTAATTGACACAAAATAGGCTAGATAAACAAAAACAATATCCCAACATTACTGAACAATAGGGTGATGTATAAATAGATAAATAAATCATTCCAAGTTTTAAAGACTATGAATACAATAGCTGTGGTAGCCCAAAGCAGCAACCTCTCAACACTAAACGGCTGATATGTCATACTGAATAGCCCTTCATTACCTGCGCGTTGGCAAACAGAAACCCTGAACCACATCTGATGCTAAGTTCATCAAAATGGCTGCTAATTGTCCAACAGTGTAAAGTATGATTAAGAGCACATTAGAGCAGAAATACCAGAGTAGCAGAGGAAGAATAACCAAGATCCAAGTCTGCTCCAACTGCTGAGTTGTCTTTTATCGGCTTTATGGATTAATGGAATTTCCCCCATATAGCACAGCTACTGTACAGTGTATGTACAATGCTAGAGTGAGCCTCTGCATACAGTAGCACAGAGAAACTGTTGCTGTGGCCAAGGTGGAAATGATTATGGAACAGGAAGCAGCTATTCCATTTTGAAATGGATAGACCAGCCTTTGTAGTGTACATGGAAAATATCACTCCCTCCCTTACAGTAACTGCTACCGCTGCTCACATAATTCAGCATGAGCAAACGTACATGCGCACATATAAAGACTTGGTATGTGTATTTCCAGCTGTATGTTGTGAAAAAGAAAAAGGAGCTGGATTGCTGTGTAGAGGAAAGAAAAAAAAGAGAAATGTAGGGAGGATGGGTGGGGGCGATGGATGAGAAATAAGATATGAAGAGGTGGGTGGTATTTGGGTTGAGATGGAAATATCTCTCTATGTTTCCCTCTCCTGTCCCGAGTATCTCTCTATCTCCCTCCACTCTTCTTTTTCCCCTCCGCCGACTCCTGAGAGTGTTTGTTGGCCGGCCCTGCACAGCGCTCCAGGTGGCCCTCTCTGGAGCCCCGCTCAGCGCATGAGGGATGGGGCCTTCATGCCATGCACTACCTCGAGGTCAATGGGTTTGTTCTGGCAGAGCCAGCAGCAGTGAATGGGCATCATTACAGTTTCATTACAGCAGGAACTGGCTGAAATGAAAGCTGTATTTAACATCCAGAAGAGCCCCTGCAACTACTTGAAAGCCAGACAGAGAGAGGGAGAGACAGTGAAATGAATCTCGATGGGAAGCGAGAAGGACGTCTTTTCAGAAATTACATCTGGAGAGACCGAGTTGTGGGAAAGGCTCTCCGTGTTTCTTCTGTGAAGGAATTCACAGGGCTAAGGCAAAGTAAATTACAAAATATTTTTACGGATCGTAACCGGCCCAGTTGTGGCCCACATTTGCCACTTTCTGGCTCATACTGTATGTATGATGTGAAATGACAGCAAGGGCCTGATGGACAACTGATGGACAACCTCTCAGGAATAACATAGGCCAGATATTTGGAAGTTCCCCACTTCTCTACTTATGTAATTCATAAATATATGAATGACACAAATACATGTTGTAGTGGGGCAGCATAGCAAACCTGTTTTGTGATAAAAGCGCCAAATTTGGTACATTTATAGCTAAAAGGACCAGCGTGTAACAACTAGGGGGATCTATTAGCAGCAATGGAAAATTATATTAATAAGTATGTTTTATGTTTAAGTATAATTCATGTTTATTTCTGATTTATGACTAGAACAACTTGACACAGTGCTGAGCTGCATCTCAAATTAATCTTCAGGTTTTCAGCTTTCAGAGGATGTACACCACTTCTGTGTGACATCTACTGTTGACCTGCTATCTCCCCCTAAACACCCCCTGTATCCCCCTAAAAAAAGACAAAAATGGGTCTATTGTGGGTCTCAGAGGGTTAAGCAGAAGCAGAATAGCAAAGATGTTCCCAGGATTGGATGATACCTACTCCTGCTGTTATCAGGATGAAGCCACTCTATACCATATGTCATTTAAATATTTTCTAATATCTATAGTAAGGAGATATGACCAGACCCAGGAATCACATTATTTAAATTAGCTCCTGGGACATTTGCACAGTGTGATGCTTTAGCCTTTCTGTCATTATTGGCACGACGGTTGGTGTTGATGCACTGGAAATCTGCCAAACCACCATTTCACTGTATGGCACACCTCAAGCTCTAAAAACTTAGATACTCCACAAGGGGCTCAGTGAAGACATTTTTTAAAGACTGGAAGTCTTTTCTTTCCTACTTTGAACAAAAGTTGGTATCCAAACATTAAGTATAGCTTCCCTGAACCTCTATCCCCACCCTCAGAGTGTTTTTCAGTCTTCAGCTAACATTATTATACTATCTAACTAGCTAGCTACCAAAACATAATATGCCGTGCCTGCCGCAATTCTCCTGTGAGCGGAATGACCATCCCAGCATGTGCTGAATCCTACTGTAGCTGGTGAGCTAACATGCAAGTATCTCTCTATACTGGGCCATTTACTCAACCCTGTCATTTTGGTCTCAGGATTGTATATCAATTATTCCAATAATAAAGGGATAATACATTCATACTGTGTATTCAAAATGTGTTCTATCGACTGTCATAACTGTCTGTAAACATATATCTCTTTTGTGGAGCAGTTTATTGTCCGACAAGAGGAGGTTAAACCTGCAATAGCTGATTTTTTGGCCACTTGGATGCAGAGGAAACCAGGTTAGTCATTCATTCATGCATTCAGTCATGCAGCAACATTTCAGCCTCATGACTTTTGAAAAGAAAAAAAAAAAGAGATGGATTTTTCTTCTTTTTTTGCATTATATAAGAATGGAAAACCTATTGGCCAATCTCAGGCACTCAATTAATAATCCTTATGGGTAGACTGGTTTATATTGGTTTATAGACCGAACAGGGTGGACAATTTGGAGCTAACGTAGCCATAACTCTGTGAGTGATCCAGATTTAGTCAGCTACACAGCCCTACATTTCTGTGACCATCTGACACTGCACGTACAAGTTAGACGTTATTTCCTATGTGGATTGAGTGGAACAGGAATTAACGGATTGCATATTTTTCACCACTTCCTGTGTTCACTATGTGGCGCTAGAGAACATGAAAAGCAAAAAATAAATCGGATGATGTTTGTCACATAACGCTGACTTCCTGTTGCCAGTAGGTGGCGTTGTGACTATGAGCCAATATTGCCATTCAGATGTCCTCAGGCCTGAACTGCTATGAAGTAGGTCAAGTTTGGAGCAGATTTGACGTTTGAAGTACAGTCGCGTTACAACAGTTTGTTGTTTAATGAAGACAAATTATTGGATTTTGATATAAAAAATATGAAGACATTTTTTTTTTGTAATTTTTTTTGTTAAATAGGTGCACAATATGACCAGGGATGAGATCTAAAAGGGTTAAAAAGGCATTTTTTAACTCAACTTTAAGACTTTTATGAGCTGAAAATCAAACCCAGGTACTGGATATCACAATGTCTTTGACATCCACCACGAAATATAAATAGGAATTGTTACTACTCATGTCCCTTGGGAAAACATTTGTGAACATGGAAAACAAAACGCAGTAATCGTGTATGAGCAACATCAACATTTAAGAAAATAAGGTGATTTGAACATGTCTCTTATTCAAAAGGCTACCAAATGAATTTGTGTGGAGATGTGTTCAGAAAATTAGACAATTGTGGGACCTTTCACTTAAATTAGTGCACATGAATGACTGCTTTGAGACAAAAAAGCAGTGAATAAATATTGTAAATATGTTGTAGATGTAAAATATGTCAAAAAAAGTTTGAGGGATGTGGTCATGCGGGTGTGAGACCGTGAAAACGAGAAATGTTAAGCATTTATAAGAGAAGAACAATTAAATATGTTGTGTATGTCACGATTCAAGATTCAAGAATTTATTGCCACATCAACGGCAGTTAATTAGGAGTTTGTTTTGGTGCTCAACAACAAAACACGTAATCACGTAACACAAAACAAAATATACTGCCACAATAACGATACTGTAACCATACAATAAATTCAAAAGTGCAACCAGATGGCTCATGCCCTTAAAGTGACTAGTTAAAGTGCGTTGTTTATACAGCCGGTGAAACATTTAGGATGTGGATTATTTCAGGATAAGTGCTACTGTGTAAGAGAAATGTTCTAGTCTAAATACTGCGTAGTCTTTTACCCGAAGGTATAGAAGACTGAATAGAGAGTTTGCAGGGTGTGAGAAGTCCTGTAAAATTTCCAACCCATTCCGCTGAATGCGGACGTGGTATAGCTCAGATATGGTGCACAGCCAATAATTTTTGAAGCTGTGCGCATGACTCTGTCCATCAGCATTTTCTCGTAAATTGTAGAATTGCCATGCCATACAGTTATTGAGAAGGTGAGTACACTTTCTATAACCGCTCTGTAGAACTGTAACATTGCAACCTTTCCTAAGCTGTCTTAAAAAGAATAGTCTTTGGTGAGCTTTCTTCTGGATGACGGTGGAGTTGTTTTCCCATTTTAGGGAGGACGAGATTTTAGTCAGAATTTGAAACGGTGCATTCTCTTTACCACCTGGTTGTTGATGACCAGCGGTAGCAACTGTCCCTGTTTTTTTTAACGGAAGTCCACCACAAGTTCCTTAATTTTGTTGATGTTGAGTTCCAGATTGATATTGCAGCACCAGTCGACCAGAGAGGAGACCTAGTACCTGTTATCTGTCTCATCATTACAGGAAATCAGTCCCAACAGTGTTGTATCATCAGCAAACATCATATTTAATCTTTATTATGTAATATTAATTAGTATGTTGTATATGTAAATATTAAGGTTAGAGTGTACATTAAGTTAAATTGATTTTGGGAGTGGGTATGTGACCACTTTAACTATATCCTTAATAAAAGTTAATGGGGGAAAATAACAGATCATGAAAAGAAAACTATTTCTCATAAATTAAGAAAGTTGTTTTATGTCTGTTCGTTGTCAGGTGTTATAAAGGTCTTTCATTGACAGACTGTGCAGCCGCAGTGTGTGAAGAAGAGATACCGCAGGTCCTTCTGTTGCTGGAACTCCTACGATTAACACCGATTTTGAACTAGATGGTGAATCAGAAGACAAGTAAACTATAAAACGTTTACTCTGTGAGCTGTCTTTACTCCAGTATGAAACTCCAGTGATGTTGAGATGTAACGTTATCAGATCAATACAATCGGCGGCAGCGTTCAATCAGTAACTGATATCCAGTTAGGGGGCGTGTCGGTCGGTAAAAGATTTCCGTGGAGGCTGTTCTCGCGTATCCTCGCCCGTGGCTCCTCAGAGATCCCTCCTCGCTCCTCGCTCCTCCGTGATGAAAAAATCGCTTTGGGACGGTCTTCAAGATGGCACACCAGAACAACTTCCGGTTCAAGCGAGGATCGAGGATCGAGGATCGAGGAGCAAGGAATTGACTAATAAGAGACTTGGGATGCACCCCTGGAATCTGCAACATGTGTTACCCAGTTTTGTCCATCTTCCTGCTAACCACTGGTGAGAGTTTTGTGATTTTTGTAACTTGTCTATAGTCACAAGTCAAAACCTGAGCTCTGGAAAAATCCTGGTTGATCTGTTGCTGCTCACTTTTCCACCATGCTCATTGTACACCTCAATCCTACTGGCTTTTGTCCTGGTGGGTCCACCACCTCAAACCCTTACATGACCATTTTGCCTATTTTGTCAGCTGAACAACAGAAGCAGAAGTGTTAGACACTGCACACACCTATACCTTTGATCTTTACGCCATCAATATAATGTGGAGCTCCCTCCACACACTCTTACATACAGCTCTCATAGACCTTCATATGTCAGTTGATTGGATCCGATTTCAGACAAATATGTACATGTTGAAACATGCCGGTCTCTCTTGTTTTTGTCAATATTATTATTATTATTCTTAATCAAAATTTGCACATAGGTCCAGTCCTATGCTAAACTTCCTCAACTGGCTTTGTGGGCCAATTGTCCTGATGTTGGTGCTGCAGCAAACACCTAAAGTTTAAAACTTTGAAATTCATAACAAACCAGCCGTACATCGTGCTACAGCTTTGCAACTGCCACCAAAATGTTGGCCCAAGTGAGCAGAACAAATGTTCAGATGCTTCAAGCCTGCAGGAATTATGACGTCCATCACTCCGTTTGTATCAAAAATTGGAAAACTTATTAAACTTATCTCCTCCCACATTTTTTTGCTCAATTGACACCAAATTTGCTGCATCTTCAGACTGTCCTCCACAAACCATCCAAACAGATTTTTTAATTATTAGAAATTGAGCCCACAGTGCATCAAAACGTTTTAGTGTAAACGGTGCTGCACACGGCTACTGAACATTCTCGCTAAATAAAGCCCCAATGTTCGTGAAAATAAATGACAACATTTTGAGGTCATGGTAGATGTAGGGTGGTAAATTTCAGAATTTTCACTGAAAAACTGTATTTTTGACAGTATTTTGAATTCTATCCTTATGTGAACCATTGCAGTCAATGGAAATCAAGCATTTTTAAACATCAGTTTGTCATTTATATTTTTTAAAATAAATTACTGACATCTCTGTGTTGTCTAGATGAAGTACGCAAATTCTCAGAATTTCTCTTAAAAAAAACAACTGAATTTTTGACACCATTTTGAAATTTTCCATTACATGCAGCCCTGACGATTGCCTCAGTCATCGTGTGAAGACGTAGTTTTGCCCGGGCAGTAAGCTCACTAAGATAGTGACTTGCTTTTGGTGTCTCAGGTTGTGAGTTTGAGACCTGATTGCGGCAGAATGAACATGCTAATGCTTTAAAGGATTAATGATGATGGAACAGCGTGTACTTCTCATTTATCTTTCTCCTCTTCTTCCTCCTTCTTCTTCTTCTTCCTCCTCAAAATGCCCCGACACACAGCTGCGCAGCAGCTACAATTACATTTATTTTTCTACGGATATTTGACCAGAAATATCTCTCCAATTTTGCTCAACAGTTTAGGGGGTAATATTCTGGGCCTGAACAATCTCAAGAAATTTTCATCAATATTGCTTTCTGTGCAGACTGTCTATCTTTCATTCAATTGTCTAAATGTGTGTATGAAAATGTCACAATTAAAGATAATCAGTATCGGGCCTAAAAGACGTGTAGCTTATTCCAAAAAATTACCTTTAAATGTGTTGTGTAATCTTGACTCGTGAATTGCAAAAACAGAGCCATAAATCAAATATGCTTTAAAGGTGCAAATTATATAAAATAATGTCCTTCTTCATGCCCTGTATGTGATTGTGTCTTTCAGTCATTTTTCCTCTGTCTCTGCCTCCCTGCCTCGCTCTGTCTCTCCCTCCTTCTCTCTCCGTGCCATGTCCTCAGATGGCTTTTGGCCTACTTTCGGCAGCAGAGAGCTCCAGTGTGTGTGAGCCAAATCTCAGCGTGGATTTACAGCCTGAGCGAGCGAGAGATGGAGGGATAGAGAGAGTGAGAGACAGCGAATGAGGGAAAAAAATTATGTCAAATGAGATAGAGATTCAGCTTTGTGCTGTCAGTATACTCTGTCTGCCTCTACATCTTTGTTCCAGCAATCATGGTTGACATTTTTTTTTTTACTGATTTGATCATGCAGACAGTTTTTTGTACAGATATCGGATGTTACAATAATCCTAATCCTCTTGGTTGAATTAATAATAATCACAACCATTAGAAATACATTTGATGAGATGTTTATCTGTATTTGATCATTCCTCTTTGTTCACTGACAGAAACTGAGCCTCACAACTCCCACATTAAACACAAAGAGAAAATTCTCAATTAAAATGTGTGATTGCAAAGTTATGCATTAAATTAAAATATTTGAAACCATGCCGTTTTCTCAGGATGTCACTATTGTGCTGTTTTTTTTTTTTCCTCTTTCTATAATCAGAGTGCTCCGTGGTGGACACACACTGAGGCAACTCACAAAATAAGATGAAGTCATGTTGAGGGGAGAGAGAGTTGGGAAATCAAAGTATTGAAACAAAGTAAAAAACTGTCAAAATATACTGCATGTATGGCACATTTAGGTTCTTCGAGACTGAGTTCAAGTTATAACATAATATATAGGAGGTTTTTTACGTTTTTGTGTCTGAGAATGTCATTTATATGACTGAATTTGTATTATTGATATTGATGAATTATCTCCTTTATTTTTGTAAATTCTTTCTAAAATATTCTAAGAAACAGAAAGCACCAATTTTATATAAATTAACCCACTGATAAACTTACCTCGTAATTGGCAGCAAATAGAAACCCAAATCATTCACGATTGTTTATTGATTCTGGTGCTCCTTGTTAACATTTTAACATAGAAAAAAATATAAAGGGATTGCATATCTTTTATGCATAAAGAATGAAAATGCAGTATCAGGCATCAGTATGTCTTATACTTTATTTAAAAAAAATAAAATAAATAGATAAATTATAAAACACATAACAACACAACACATTCAGTATTTACAGTTTACAATTGCATTTGAACATAAGGTTCTACATATTGGTCTCTAAATTACATATCGATGTGAATATAATTTAAGAAAAAAAAGGCAATAATTTAAGAGTTCGTCTAAAATTACAAACACACACAACTTTATTTTCTTTTTCTTTTACAAATGTAAAGACACATCTGGATCGCTGTAGATTACTAAGGATTTAAACATTCAGTACTGCTTTATCTAAATCCAATAAGCCTAATAGCATACAGAAAAAAAAAAAAGTCTATCTCAGTGTGAGGTTTACTTGGAACAGTATAAAATCTGACCTAAGCAAGGTGATCCATTTAGTTTTCATATACATCTACATAGCCAAATGTACATTACGTGATGTTGTGTAGAGAACAGCTCTGCTGGATGAGAAAACCTTTCAGTTGATCAAAAACATACATCACTTTTTTTTGCATTGTATGGCTCCTTTCTACAATAATGAATTTCCATAATATGCTGAAAAATCTTGGAAAAAGCAAGCACTATCAATTTTACAGAAATGACCTATAATGCAATACATTTTGCCTATATAGGACATGTTGTACCCTGAAGAAAGGGCATGACTGTGTTGTTTTTTCACAGTTAGAAAATCTCACTGTGTTGCAGTTACTAACCCTAATAGCCCTACAGGAGGCCCAGGCTATGTGCCTATTTTCATCGTTGTCACTCTATCCAATTTACAGTAAGACCAAAAGCTGGCTAGGACAAGTCCAGGCAAGAACTCTTGGGCTGTTGAAAGTCAGTCTTTGAAATGTGGTTAATCACTGAGGTAGAGGAGGCAGACTGAGGCTTAAATGGACATCACAACATTTCATCACATCAATGATCAACTTCTGGAATGAATGCCATGGATCTGCAGTGTCATGGAACATGTAAGGGTGGAATATTCCTTTAAATGTTTACATAGAGACTCACTCGGCACAATGTAGCCTATGCTATGATGTCAGCACGATGCGTTTAAAGTCTTACTTTAATGCTTGCTTTAGCTTACTTAAGCTTGGAGTGTGTCATCATATAGTTTAATGAATATTATAAAGAGTTAGTATAAAGATGAGGCATTATTTCCCAGAATAGTGCACACTGGAGCCAACCGTCACTTAGCACAGTGATGTGTTAAGTGCTACCATCAATGTCATTTAGCGCAGTGTATGCATATAGAGTGTAGGCCTACATTCACATAGAATAGCCTAGTGTATGCTGAAGTGTTAGCATGGCACATAGCCTTCTATCATTACTGCTGAGGACGGTGTTAGCATGGAGCCAGCTATTACACAGCATAATGTACACTAAAGTGGCCACTACTGCCACTGTTGCGTATGTTACGGTTTATTTGGGGAAACGGTCATTAATATGTACGTTGCTAAGGTTGTCTGTGATGCGTGTGTATGTATGTGATGTGTAGGCTTGTTACATTTCGTTGGTTTTGTGTGGTTTGGGTGTCATGCACCCATATTCTGCTGAAGTGCACACAAAGCTTGTGCGATGATGCAATTATACGTAAGGAGGATTTGAATTTTGTTCTAGAAATTAGCTGTTTGTTTTGGAGATAACTCTCACTCCCTCCATGTTGTTTGCTCATTGCATCGGCTGGACTAAGTTATTTTTGTTTCAGAGCTGGAGTTGTCATAGGTAAGTATTGTAGTATTATAGGAGAAGACACAGTCAGTTTGGGGACGACGAGGGAAAGGGGGGGTCAGAGGGACAAAGTTTAGGAGTCACGGTTTCGCTATTAAACGTAATGGTTGGAAAAGGTCTTTGCTTTTTATTTTCTCCAATACTACCTAACTTTGGTGTGAAAATAATAAAATATGATTATTTATGGTGGAGGGAGGGTCATGCATTTCCCCCTAGTCGCGCTGTGACGTCGCTGGGCAAAGTTCTTCAAAGTTGAACCCCAATGCGATGCAAAGATGTAAAGATGCAAATTTTCCACATGTGTGACTATGCCTACAAGAGATGGCAAATACTTTCTATAATTTACTAAAAAATGTACTAAATTACAAAGTAGGTAAAGATGACCCCGCCCCAAGGGGACCCATGCAAAATTCTATGGTTGACCCTTAAGTGGGATCAAGTATAACAATTTACTTACTGACTTATATCACTGGCAATACAAGTTATATGTATTAACATGATTAATTAATTAATTGTTATAATTAGAACACATTTCAACTTGTCATCCGATTCCCCACCTCCCCCCGCTGTGAAAATGGTGCGGTCAAAACTGTCATGTGCAGAACACACATGTGCTACTAATGTAAAAATATAAAGGGAACTGCAGCCTGACTAGGGAAGTCAAAATGCCTCACCAGAAATCAGGAGCTCAAAAAAAAAAGAGAAGAAAAGCCAGCATACAGAGAGAACAAGAAGATGAAGAGAGCAGAGAGGCAATGGCCAAATTTCTGGTCAAAAATAGTGCAACTCATGATTTGATCTTATGATTTAATGCCTTGCAGTAATTTCTCCAATCAATGTTTGATTTTGTTTTTCTCTAATCATTCATTGGAGGGCTTTTTTCTCCTCTCCTTAAGTTTTAAGGTAAAAGGAGGAATCAAAGTCTAATTTGATATATATTTTTTTTTTCTGAATTTTGAAATAACTGACTTGACCTTCTGTGCTTTATAATCATATCGGACATTTGTATGCAGAACAGAGCTGGATGGGTCTATAACACTGGAATTGTTAAATGGTTGTTAGAGACTCGATGAGGGGCCCAATTTGGAAAATGTTCTCCTCTTGTTCATAATTCCTTATGGCTTGGCCTGAAATGACTATGGAAAGCATCTTAGTATCTCATGGGCAGTTGAAGCTTGCTCCAGTATGGTTGTCATATCCGTCTCATGTTCATGTACCATTCCCCGACATGTCCTGACCTGGTCTACTGGGCTGTAAGAGAGAGAAAGACAAAGCTATTTAACATCTGTTTCAGAATGTGCAACATAGTACAGTTAGCAGTCCACCACAGTGGTAGCCAACTATTACATTTTGCATTTTTTCCCTCTTGTTGAAATGAGTGTGAACACATTATAGCAATACTTCAAATACAATGAATATTTGCATTACTAATTAAATATTTACTGTATTTATGTTAGTCTAATTACTAAAACAAACATCATTTAATAATGCATTAATGTGGTATTGCGACCCATTTAACACATACACAAATGCATACATCCAGTTTCAGATCATATGCACTAATTACTGCAAGCATACTGACTACTGAGAACTTGCTGGTCTGCTGTCTTTATTAATGTCTTTATTTCCATCCATTTACTGTCTTAGCTGTTGGCAGAGTGGGTGTTGTAATATGTCTTGGCAGCTCTGCAGAAACAAAAATCACGCCAAAGAATTAATCTTGTTGAAACAGACTTTAAAAAAAAAGGTATAAAAATACCTCCAAAGATAAAATATAAAACATGTCAGGTGACATGCCTGTTTAGAAAAATCCCACAACTCATCAAAGACAGAGCTTCTATTAATAAGCATGACAGTTGAAAGGATTGACAATCATGTGAAATGACATTTATTTAGACGTCTCTATTTCAATACCAGGCCTCTGAAGAAAACACTGTACTGCTCTCACATCATTGCTATATTTATTACAAGGGGCAAAATGGTATTATCGTACGTTATGTTGAATAATCCTTAATAAAAAACAAATGCCAATACAAAATATAATCAAATTGTAGAATAAAACATTAGCTTCCTGCAAATCCTCTACTGTCGCATCACATTAAATTCCTCTACATGATCTGTACTCTATACATTTATAGCATATGGATTAATTTCATATACTCCTTCATATAGAGTTAGGTTTGCAATCTACTTCAGTTCTAAAATGAACAGGCATAGTAACAAAAAAAATGAAAAATCATAGAATTGTTCCATATCTTAGTATGACATAGGTAGCATAAACTTGAGGTTTACATTAGAATATAAATAAAATACGCAAGAGACAATTTACTTCACAGACAACACATCACATTCAGCGTTGGTGAGCTCAACAAGGCGTCATGATCAACCAGATGACAAGACACAATCAAAACTAATGATATGACATTTATTTGGACATGATTTTTAAAACATTAAAAATGTGCAACATATTGAAATGTCACAGAACGCATGTAAAACACAGAGAAGGGTAGCTGAAACACGTTAACAGAAGAGAGAAATTGTGCTTGAAGAAGTGAAGAGACAAATATGTTGAACATAAAAAAAATCAACATAACACACAATTGTTGGGGTCTAAAATCTTATGTTATCTACTAAATACTATGTATATTACGTTGCATTTGTTCCATTTACAAACTATTGACAAATTTAAAGGGAACCAAAGGCGGGCTGCAACCAACTATTTTCATTAACGATTAATTTCTTGATTAATTGTCTATAGAATGTCAGAAAATAGTGAAAAATGTTCGTTATAATTTCCCAGAGTCCGAGTTGACGACTTCAAATGTCAGTTCAAAACCTAAAGATATTCGGTTCACTATTAAAAGAAAAACATAAAATTCTCACATTTGAATTAGGGATGCACCGATCCGACTTTTTCAGTCTCGATACCGATAGCAATACCTGGGCTTTGGGTATCGACCGATACCAGTTTTTGATTAATAAGCTGTATGCCTCACTGTGTGGAAGTGACTGGGATCATTCTTCACGCTTGACTTAAACATTGCTTTGCTAATAACAAATACATACATAGATAACATAACATAAATTTAGTGAATCATTATTATTAAAATAATAAATCGTACACCAACAACTTGGCAAAAGAATCTTCAAAATCAGCAGGAATTACAATTCAGGTGTAAACATTTTTAATGCAGCAACAAATTGTTCAAAACTTAAACAGGAATTACAATTCCACTATATATTGTATATAGTATATAAACATAGAACTGAATTGAATATATCGGCCCCATTGTCACCGATATCCGATCCAGCTATTTGAGTCAGTATCGGCCCGATATCCGATCCGGTATCGGTATCGGTGCATCCCAAATTTGAATATCTGGAAACAGCAAATGTTTGACATTTTTGCTTAAAAAAAAACAACTGAAATGATTAATCGATAAAAATAGTTGCAAATACATTTTCGTAAATTGACCAATCGATTAATCAACTTATTGACGCAGCTCTAGACAAAAGATTCAGACAAAAAAATAGAATTTATAAAGAAACAATTTCCATATTGTCACATAGAGTCTAATAGGGTTACAGGACCCTGCAGATATGTACATATTTTAACATCTTCTTTAAGAACTCAGATACAGTCTTGTTAAATTGTGTTATAACATCTTGTCCTGATCCAGCTGGTGCATTACATTGCATGCGTTACAGATTCAAAAAACTTGCCAGCTCAGTTGCAAAAAAAGAAAGAGAAACCAACTTGAAAACCCCCAAAAATCAAATCTCTCTGTTCAGACACACAATAGCTGATCACAGACGGGCAGAAAATTATCCAAACTGTTAACCACATCCAACGTGCTTAAGCTCTTTTTCCTTCAAACGTCCAAAAAAAAGCGTTTGCAAGCTTTTTGGTAGACGTGGCAGCAATGTGTTAAATGTTGATTCATCAGGGGATTTCCAGGCTGTCTTTAAATCCAACGTGACCTGGAGCAGGACAACACTGACACTGAAGAGGAGACAGCTCTGCACTCGGCCTCCAGTCATCACTACCTGGGTTTCTATTAGGTAGAGACAAAGGGAACAGATTTAAATACATGTATGTGTGTTTGTGTGTGTGTGTGACTGCTGACACATTGTTGGTGACATCAGTCTCTCCCAGATTAATGGTGTTGGTGTGTAGTCTGCTTAATCTGCTAGTGTGATGTGGCTGTGCGCACAATCCCCAAGCTCCTTTTAAACTGGCCTTTGCCTGAGTCAGGGAGGACACGCACACACGCATACAGACAAATCATGCTGAAAACGCACTCCTCCTCCAGCCTACCAGCACATTTAAAAAACCGCCCAGATTGCAGACAAAAGTTTGGCAGCTGATGCACAGACAGAGAAAAAAACAACACGAAAAACAATGAAAGCACTGGATCTGCCCCAAATCCTAAATCTCTTCAAGTCGGACAAGCTACAGTACTGAGAAGCGCCTCAGCAATTTCAGCTATGTGGCGAGTAAATACAGCCCAGGTGTACCTATGGCTTTCTGGGTGCCATCGGTAATAATGGGCATTAACCAGTGCGGTAGGGCCCACGTGGAGCTGCGACGCCATCTTGTTTCACCGACAGACTGGAAGGAAGGGGTAGTGAACCCCTCTGCAGTGGGAGGAACTGCTAAACACACACACACACACACACACACACACACAAACAGACATTACAGACATGCTGACAGATACTGTAGGAAGCACACACACGCTGACCAGCTCCGATTATTGATGAGTGTGCTTCACCCGCCTGCAGCTGAGCCGAGGCGACGTGTTGAAGGGAGTGGCAGAAAAAAAAAACTGCAGAATGGCGAGTGTGAACTCAACACGGAGAGAGAAACCACCCCTGCTGCCACAAAGAGACGTCTAGGCTCATCGCCAGCCGTCTGTCGCCTGGTTCGATGCTTTTTCTCAATGTGACAATCAATCTCTCCGATCAATAATTTAACCTTTTATTTCTATCCAAATGGTCTGAATGCTCAGACGTTTTTCCTGAGGCGCTTTGGGCGTAACCCTGCAGCAACCCATCCAACACACCCTCCACACACATACACCTGAGCTATTCCACACAAGTGGATCTTTTGACCAGATGTAAGTCATCCACTGGGGGTCCACTGCACCTTACACAGTCCACCTTAACAAAAAGTGGACTTTAATCAATCAACAGCTACGTGCTGGCATATGGATTCAACCAATGCGGGAATAGCAGATATTCTGAGGCACATAAGTTAGACCACTGTGGGATACTAAAACTGAAACTGAAAGCTAGACTAATAAATCTCTGAGACTTATTGGTGCAGGATCTCAGTAAGGCAGGCATCACTACAGGTTTAACTGACTGACACACTTGAAGCTCCCAAAGAGTCACCACTCAATCACTCCTCAATAAGATTACCATTTTCATTCAATTCATCAGAAATGTTAGATCACAGGTCAGAATTCAGCACATCAGGCTTTCCAGATGCAAGCCGCATCATCTCCATCATGTCAGGAGTTGACGATACTGATCGACCCATATCCTTTTTGTAAAAAAAAAAATGAAATCGACATTGGGGCGATGAAGCAGCTGTCCGTCTATCCTCCACTGCCTCGGCCATGGGGACACAGTGTACAGACAGTCTGCGGTGCCGCCGAACAATGGAGAGCAAGCCTGCAGCCCCTTTCGAGCTTACCGGCTAGACACTAACTTGCTCCAGGTTAGTGTTTGTTCACCGAACTGAACAAATAATAAAAAAAAACGATTTTGATGCAGAGAGATTGGTAGAAAAAGAGAGAGAGAGAGAGAGAGAGAGAGAGAGAGAGAGAGAGAGAGAGAGAGAGAGAGAGACCGGGCTAACAGAGGCGTTACATAAGAAAATTGCTAAAGCAGCAGATTAGCAGTGTAGAGGTTCAAGTTAAAATCCATATTAGTTCATTAACAACAGGACGGAAGCATCTCCGGTAATCCACATGATCCCGGTTGATACATTGAGACAGAATAAGCATCTTTTTGCAACACCTCAGCACATCATATCCAGCTGTTGTCAGTGGAATATTGAATGGGGGAAAACGATAAATATACTTTTCATGGCCAAGAGTAAAAGCAAACATGTTAGTGGTTTTAAAAAGATCAAAATAAATGAAGGGTCATGATGATTTGAGACGACAGCCTTAGTCGTTGTTGCACACAAGGACAGAAATGCCTGAATAACGTATACAAATCTTAGTATGTATGTACATGTACATCATGTAAAACAACAACCCTAAAATACATTTTTCACATGCATCTGTGTAGGGCCTTGCAGCAGACACTAGCACAACTAATGTCGAGCACCCAGCACCATTTCCACTTCCTAAAAATCTTAGATCCACAAGTGCATGGAGTTCAGCATCCATTTAAATGAAGGGAAGCATCCATGAAGATGAGTTATCATCAATATTCACGCTGCGCCCCATTAAAACCAGATATTAGCTACGGTGTGATGGGCCTAAGTCACATATCGATGAATCATGCTGTCAAAAAAAAAAAAATGCTGCAAATGGATCTCAGGAGAGTATAAGCTGCAAGGTGCAAAAGTTAGGAGGACATTAAGGTTAACTAACCCTTCAACAACCCAGTCGACAGAGAAAAGAACCTCTTGGCTCAAATGGAAATGGACGCGTGCCCTGAAGAGCCACCATGTGCTACTTTGCTACTATGACCGACTGAATTGTTCATTCAACGTCAGCGAGTGGGATCCTTGTTACTATCGACGACAAAAGTGTGACGCCACTCTGGTTGCAGCTAGACACCAGGATCAAATCAACAAGTTTGCATATTCAGAAGCACTTCACATTATGAATCCTGGACGGTGGCGATGTTGTCGTCGTCGTCTGGTGGCAAAAAGGCTCCGTGGATTATTCTCAGTGGACACTGCTATAGCTGCCCCTATGTACGAGTGTGTTCTTCCATTTGTGTTAGCATGAGTGAGTGAGCTTTGACATCGCCGAGGGTTCACTGAGGTCAAGCACATAATGTACAGAGCTGTCATAGTCACGCTCTCAACATTACTCTGTGCTGCTCTCAAGTCAGAAAGGTACACACACACACAGGCAGACAGACACAGACCCGCTGGAGAAACAAAGAGCTATCACACTGACAGATGCTTCTTTACTTAGCAGTATCCACTGGTAGTATGAGTAGGTTAATGCTATCGCAGCAGCAATAGCTTTATCTACTCATAAGCTTCTGATGCTAACCAGCTGTTTAGCTTTTTCTTTACCAAGCAGCAGCACCAATTCATTTTAGTCAGCTAGTGGCTAAAGGGTGCCAACAAGCGTTGATATTGCATCCAATTAGCATTCTACCTGAAGCTGTTTGGTACATGTGGAGATTGTTGCTACTGCTAAACAATTAGGTTAAATGCTTGAAACTGCATGTATTCAGTATTCACCAGAGAACATCTGAAGTGGGAAGTCATTTAAAACAGCATTTAACATTAAAACTATCCACTGAAAAAGCAGAATAAAAGTCCTTGACGTGTCTTAATTGAGCAAACAAATAGCATCACATTAAAGGTTGACTGACTGATATGTGATGGTTAAATTTAGGCATAGGCAAATAATTAGTGTAGCCCTCGTGTCAATGGCCAATACTGACACAATGAGGCCTCTGTTGTCAAAAGATGATGGTTTCCTGTCGTCCATCTATAGATGCCTCAGCTCATCCTTGCCTTAACTTTGTCACATGACCTCTTTAAAACAAGCATTCATGTCACTACATCCCCATCGTCCTCAGCCTTAGAGATTTCACCAGTATATACCGGTCTGTCTATCTGCAGCATCTACTATAAATCTAAATTTCATGATATGCAATGGTGCACGGTGCAGCACACAGAAAAAAAAAAAAAAAGATAAGCCCAGGTGACATACATACAGCAGGGTGTGTGAGCTATAGACTGGAAAAGTGTGACACACTGTGAGCGTGCGGTGAACGCCTTAGCAGCTCACTGCGCCATGGCCTTCCCCCCCTCCTGATCGCCATTGTTTGAGGCAGGGAACGTGCGGGAGATGGTGCTGGCCGCGCATCCCTCTCAGCTCCCGAGAGCCTAACCCGTGGACATGAAGGCACAACGTCACAAGTTAGGGTCTCAGGGACGGAGAGAGATACATCTTCACACGGACTCCTCCACCTCCTCGCACAGCTGCCTTCAGCAAGCACCTCTCTGGATTTTTGACTCTTTCATTGTTTGCTACTAAAAAAATGTTCAAAGAAATATTGCAGAACGAGAACGCTTCCGTGCACTGAACTTGTCTTTAAGTCAAATGAGGCCTCAGAGCTTCTGAGCATCTCTTGCATACAGATAGAGCGAGCTATAGACATGCAGCTCCGCATCCAACACACACACACACTCCTAAATTACATGCATTAATTGAGCACGCTCATCGCTATCTCCACTGCCCCCGTATGTATTTGTGAACATACAACAAGTGCTTGCTTCAGCCAGACACAACATTGGCCAGCCTCCCCCCCCCCCAACTCTCTCTCTCTCTCTCTCCCTCGCCCCCTCCCCCACCTCAGCTGAACAATACAGCACTTTAAAAAAAATGCTTCCTGCCATCAGGTACAGAGCCTGCTGCTGTACAGTATGCCTAAAGATCTCCCGCCGTTGCAGGGGAAAATCAAAATCAGCCCGATGATTGCTAATCATCGCTGCGGACATACGAGACAATAAAACCCCCGCGTGCATGCATCGATTTCAGCATCGAAATCTGAGGCTATAGGACCGCACAGCATCAAACAATCCCTCTGACATGATGACTTGCATGCTCAGCCGACTGTCACATCTTTCACTTGTTAATAAAATCATTCAGCATGCATGTTCTAGCATTTCATTACTAGCGCAAATCCCCGTTCAGCACGGTATCTAAATCCTCCGGAGAGGCTGCACAAGAGAAAAGACGAGGCAGATAACAAAGCGCTACGGTTCCTTCGTGCTACCATGGTGGTCTAAAGCTTAGGAAACAGATGGGGAGCTGAGAGGGAAGTGGAGAGGAAGAGTATTCGTTGGTATCGACTCACCCTCCCCTTCGGATCCAGGATGCCCCCTTGACCGTTGTTTCTTCTAAGCTCGCTTCCTGCTCGGGAGGGGAAGAAAAAGAGATACACAGAGAAAGAGAAGGCTCAGATTTTTTAACTTACAGCATGCCAACAAGATTCCAGATGTTCAGAGGAAGAATTGTTTTTTTTTCATAAAAGAGCAACACGAGGAAGGCGACCGTCCAATCCGGCGAACTGGTCAAAGTCAGGTGAAATAAACGACGAGAGCGACGGACGGAGACAAGAAAGAGAGGCAATGAGGATGGGTGGTAGGACCGAGCCGGAGTGAACCATGTGCACGCTCTCTTTCCCTCTATCTCTTCTCCTCGCTCTCTTGCTCTCTTTTACACACTCACTCACACACGCTCACACACACACACACACACAGCTAGAGTGAGCAGGCTGGGGAGGAGAGTCGCGAGAGAGACTCGGCGAAATGATTCCTCTTCCCAGAAAACAAAACGCTGAAAGAAGTGATACTTAAAGGTTAGATAGAACAGGTAGATGGCATGGGAGAGTGAGAGAGAGAGAGAGAGAGAGAGAGAGATAGTGAGCGAGTGAGTGAGTGAGTGAGAGTTATAGAGAGAGAGAGAGAGAGAGAGAGAGAGTGAGAAAGAGGTAAAAATAAAAGAGCGAGCATCGAGCCATGGAATCAGTGCTTGCAGCCGGGGCCACACTGCCAGTGAAGCATACCAGTATGCTGCCTCACCAAAGGGAGAGAGGGGGGTGGGGGTGCGCACGCACACACACACACACACACACACTTGCAATGCATACGCAAAACGGTGACACACTCACACCTTTCCTTGTACCCGAGCCTCTACTTACTTTTTTTACCCAAACCTGCAGGTCCAAGGCAGGTTGGCGAGGAAAAAAATGCACACACTTTCACACAAACACACACACTCTCGCTCTCTCTCGCTCTCTCACACACACACACACACACATCCAAGTTAAAGGACAAAACGAATGCGCCGGCTGATCTCTTGTCTTGCTCCACGTTCTCTCTTCCTCGCCCTTTTCCCTCACATTGTTTTCTCTCTCTTTCAATCACATGCAGAGCTGGAAAGGAGGGAAGACAGGAAAAAACCATAACTCCCCCCCCCCCCTCCCCCCTCTCCTTCTCCCCAATATTAGTACTCCACCTCTTTCTCTCAATCAT